>AYEL01070335.1:0-59490 GCA_000484575.1 Olivierus martensii
GCCTGCTCACCATTCACCAGTAACTATCCACCTCTACTTGAAGTACATGTGGATATTTATTTCTCTTCTTATTTACCCCTATAGTGAGGAAACAAGGATGATATCAAGGCTACAGCTATCAAGAAGAAACATAGAGTGATCAACTTAGAAGATTAACACGCTCAACACATTTCTTTTTTACCTTATACATAAAATTTAATTAATATATTTGGAAACTCCTTGGCAATGATCACCCATTTTACATGCATTATTTATCCCGATTAATGCGGTATTTTTGTGGCAACATTAACCGCGATAATAGAGGTATTCCCGTATTTTATTGAATCTCTTGTAAGAGCGCTTTTGGATTTTTCAACCTAACAACTGATTGGTAGGCATTTCATTGGCAAAACTGATCAAACAAAAGATTTATTTTCTATGATGTTGTTTTTGAAATTTAAATATAAAATGCTATTATTATAGCCTGTTTTTTACAAGAAAACCCCAAATTCAATGCATTAACTAGTAAAGTAATAGTTCATCTTATTATAACTTCAACAACCATCCAATATGATTTTCATTTATTATTATGCATCATCAATTATAATAGTTCATATATAATTTAATTGGTTACCATTGCTTATTTCAACTAGTTTAAATGTTAATGGTTGATGATTTGTCTTCTCCAAGAATGGATAATTATGACTGATGTCAGTTTTTATGCTGAGGTCCATGACAGGCAAATTCTTCACATTATGCTAGCATACATAAAATTTATTCTATAGAAACGTTTTCAACTCTAGAGTCATCCATGTTACACTATATTCCTGTTGTAGAACAGCTTTTGAAATAAAAACATTTACTTTTAATACATAGCACAGAACTTATCTATTTAAAATTAATTTGATGACTAATATATTTAATAATTTAAAAAAGATGATTAGCTTTTATTCTTTCTCTTTCAACAGAGCTTGCATTATATTCCTGTTGTTTAGAATTAAAGTTATATAATTAGCTGAAAATGTTTCTATAAAATAAATATCTCAAGTGATGTTTAACATAAGATGAATGATTATTTTACCAGTTAGGTGCTTTGAATTTAGAATTTTGTATCAACAATCTTAAACCAAATATAAATATTAGTTAAAATCATTACATATAAGATCTTTGATGTTGTAAACAATCAACAGCATAATAATAATATGTCAGTATTCTGTTCTACAACAGGAATATAGTGTAACATGGATGACTCTTTAGAGTTGAAAACGTTTCTATAGAATAAATTTTATGTATGCTAGCATAATGTGAAGAATTTTGTCAGTACTATTGGATTATTACATGCCTATTTTAACTAAATTCCCAATTTAACAACATTATGTCCAATAAAATCTTAACAGCTAGTCACAGTCTGCTTTATCTAGAAGTAACAAATATACATAATAAATAATGTATATCTTTTCCTACCTATTAAAATTTTGCTTATTGTGATTTAATTGAAATCATAAATACAAAAGATTTTAAATATGTCAGTACTATTGGATTATTACATGCCTATTTTAACAACATTATGTCCAATAAAATCTTAACAGCTAGTCACAGTCTGCTTTATCTAGAAGTAACAAATATACATAATAAATAATGTATATCTTTTCCTACCTATTAAAATTTTGCTTATTGTGATTTAATTGAAATCATAAATACAAAAGATTTTAACAGTTATTAAATAATTAGAGAAAGGATTTTAACAGTTATTAAATAATTAGATAAACAGACATTTTATTATATGCATAACTGTTTAAAGTGTGTTTATTTCATGTAATTTATGTTTAAAAGATTCAAGCTTATTTTTGACTTCTAATTTATTACTTCTATCTTATATTAACTGAATCATTCACTGTATAATTTTCTTGTAAAAAACAGGCAATAATAATAGCATTTTATATTTAAATTTCAAAAACAACATTGTTTTTTATTTTCTACTATCTTTTGTTTGATCAGTTTTGCCAATGAAATGCCTACCAATCAGTTGTTAGATTGAAAAATCCAAAAGTGCTCTTACAAGAGATTCAATAAAATACAGGAATACCTCGATTATTGTGGTTAATGTTGTCACGAAAGTACCGCATTAATCGGGATAAATAATGCATATAAAATGGGTGATCATTGCCAAGGAGTTTCCAAATGTTTAATTAATATATTATGTATAAGGTAAAAAAGAAATGTGTTGAGCGTGTTAATCTTCTAATTTTGATCACTCTATGTTTCTTCTTGATAGCTGTAGCCTTGATATCATCCTTGTTTACTCACTATAGGGGTAAATAAGAAGAGAAATAAATATCCACATGTACTTCAAGTAGAGGTGGATAGTTTCTGGTGAATGATGAGCAGGCACTATCGGATAAAAACGAAGCTCTACTCTTGGGAGAGCGGTGACTCAAACTAAATGTAATTCTGGTTGCATATATAGTGGGCTACATCTCGCAGCCGCGATAATTGAGGTATTCCTGTATAAAAAATGATTTTCAAACATGCTGCAAATTTTTGGCATAAAAAGGGGCTATTAAAGAATGCCTTCTCTTTTTCACTAAGGCTTGTCATACTTCTGCCAAGTTCCTTTTCCCTCTTTCCTCATGCTTTTCTTATTCTTTTCACTTCTTCGTTTGTTCTTCCAAAGGCAAAACTTCTGAATACACCTTCTCTCTCTCTCTATTTTTTAATCTATCCTAAAAGTTAGTGATAAGAGAATTTTTTTAAGTCTATACTTCTGCCAAGATCCTTTTCCCTCTTTCCTCATGCTTTTCTTATTCTTTTCACTTCTTTGTTTGTTCTTCAAAAGGCAAAACTTCTGAATACACCTTCTCTCTCTCTATTTTTTAATCTATCCTAAAAGTTAGTGATAAGAGAATTTTTTTAAGTACAGCATTTGAACATGTATAATTGGGTTATGTCATTGTAACTATAATTCAGGGCAGTTGTAGATGGACAAAAATATTTTTAATATATTAATGTCCATAATTAAATGTCACTTATTTTACAAGTAAATAGCAAAGAAAATAAAATTCAGTACCATAAGCAGGATACTCACTAAAACACAAAAATTATTTTTGGCTCTGTTTAGTATTTTCTTTCAGCTAAGTTTGAATTGGAAATTCAAATGTTTTCACAATTGTTAAACATATGTTGTTTTTTAGTGAAAATAATTAAATTTTTGATTTATAGGACATGATATGCTGTCTCTGCTTTTCCATTATCTAGATGAATTTTTATTTCTGTTTAGTGCCGATCCATTTTTTATTCCTCGGGTAAGTATACTCTGCAATTTGAATAAAAATTAGCTATTTAAAAACGTAACATGTATAATTTATTTTTAGAAAGTAAAAATCTTGGAATTTGATAGAACAAATTTCCGAATTAAAGCTAGAGGGTAAGAGAAATTTTAATAATATTTTAGTAGAAATATAAAATCTACCTTAAAGCTTTTTTTTTTTTTTTTTATAGATTTTTTTATAATTAATATAAATTTTAATTATCATTATTAAATAATTTTTTTTTTTCTTTTTTATAGATATGGTGAAGTATTTGATATAGACAAACATCCTCAGGTAATAAAATTTTTACTTTCTCTTTGTTAAGTATTGCTCTCTTGGAATGTTTTTTCAGTGAGCAAAATACTAAAAATAACTTTCTGTTTAGGGTACAGAAGTAAAGGCAATTACTTATTCCAATATGCAAGTTCACGACAATGAAAATCAACATGAATTATTTGTTATAATTGACATATAACGCCAAAAATGGTCTTTTTGTTTTTATTCAAAATGACATTTTCTGATGGGTGATATATAAACACAGTTTACTTGGAATGTGATGTTTACAAACAAATCATTTGCAATGGAAGGCAACAATTTTCACCCACTCACTGCTGCCACAATCTGCAATGAAAGTTTACAATATTGTAAAGTTAACTGTATTTAAAAATAATATATAAACTATATATTATTAAACCCTTACTTATTTCTTGTTTGATGCTAATTTACTGAGGAGACTGTGACCTGATAAAAAGGTTACTATACCCAATGCTAACAAATATTTTAAAGTAGTAAACATGTTCCACTTCAACCAAAACATTGTAAATAACCCAAAAATTGCTGCAGAAGGAGAAAATTATATTTAATTAAATTTTTAAAAATTGATTCATATAAAATAATTACCTGCTAATCCCAGATGAAATCCTAAAGCACTCAAACTTAATGGGAAGTTTGAAATGTTGACTCCCATTCGTCCCCACTGAAACATGTAATGTAATAGTAAATTTAAATGAAATCTAATATATAATATTTAGATTATATAACTTACCAATATTAGCAAAAGCAAAAATGGCACCACAAGTAAACCACAGAATGTATTTGAAACGACTGCTGGGGGTGTTTTCTCTTGTTCTCTGAACATATGCTAAAACAAAAAAAAAATTTTATTATAATATTGTTGTACTGCTTGGGATATCTCTGTACTAAGTACGAGATGGAGCAATGTTAAATGATTGAATATACACACAATTTTTAGTATAATTCCCTATTATTAAAATACTAGTAGTCCTCAGCTTAAGATACCAATATCATTGGTCAATGCAATTGACTTTGGTTCAATTCTCTGACCAAATGATCTGATATATAGAAAACATTCTGTTTTTTGCCAACTTATGATGGCAAAGTTCAAAATTCCATCAAAATTTGCATTAAATCAACAAATCTAGGAGAATTGTTTTCAAAAATCAGATAGGAAGAAAAAAATAGTGTTTTCCAAAAATTGACAAATTTTACACTATATATCTATAATTTTTGCATGGATCTGCAGAACCATATAAAAGTATTATTTTGTCCTCAACAGTAAATAAATTAGTGTATTGTAATATATATTTTCCTATTCATAAAAGCAGCAATAAAAATTTAAACACACATTAATAGGGAAAAGGGTTATATGTTAGTCTGTTAAACTGAAGTTCTGCTGCATGTGTGTTCAGAATAAATCAGGCAAAAATGCTTAGTTGTTACAAGTTGTGAACATGATCATTAAAATGCTTGACCAAATGATACTGAATAAGTTGAACTTATGTTTATATGAATGCATCTCTGATTTGATAGAGATTATTCATTTCAAATGATTTTAATTATTATGGTCAGTGTTAAAATTTGCATATTATTTCTGAATAGAGAAGAACGAATATATATTTGCTTTATACTGTATTGGACAAAATTAGAGCAACTAGATATTTTTTGGAAAAAAAAAATTTCCTATTTATTCTATATTGCTAATATTGTAGAGTATGGAATAATATGCAAATTTTTATTTAATTAGTCATGTTTCTTACTTGAAACACATCAAAAAAATATAGTTATTGATCATTATCTAATTTAGCAGGAAAATCAACAGGACAAAATTAGAGCAACTTGCAATAATTTTCCAATGTAGAGGTAGTAAATATGCAAATTCTTGTTGTGAATTGTCAGTACAGGATTCAAAGTGCACTTAGAAATGCCTAAAGGTAAACATTATTCAATAGATTTAAAGGAGAAAATAATTGAAGCTTTTAAAGCTGGAGTTTGTCAAAACGATATTAATAGCCAATTTAGTGTGTCTAAAGATGTTGTTTCAAAGACTATAAAACTATTTAAACTTCGTGGAGTTATCATCAACCGTAAAAGAAGGGGTCGACCACAAAAAACTTCAGAAAAATTAGACAGGTTGATAAAAAGAGTCAGCCAAAAAAATCCAACATTATCTGCAAATCAAATTATAGGGGAATTAGGTGAGGTTGAGGTATCTTCCAGGACCATATAGCGTCGCTTAGAGGAACAAGGACGTCCAGGAAGGCGAATTTGCAAGAAACCACAACTTTCAAAAAAAATATTAAAGCTTGATTAGAATTTGCTAAAACTTATTCAAACTGGACTGTTAACGACTGGAGAAAAGTGCTATTTAGTGATGCAAAAGATTTTAACAGTTATTAAATAATTAGATAAACAGACTTTATATTATATGCGTAACTGTTTAAACTGTGTTTATTTCATGTAATTTATGTTTAAAAGATTCAAGGTTATTTTTGACTTCTAATTTATTACTTCTATCTTATATTAACTGAATCATTCATTGAATACAGGTATCCCTTGTATAACACTGTAGATAGGTTCCTAAAAAACACTGTGAAACCATGTTATATGAGACCAGAAGTCAATACAAAAAAGGGAGTTACGTTCCAAAACAAATAACTTTCTTTAATTTCACATATCATCATCGTGAAACATATGTATGTATGTATGTATGTAAAACAAAAAGTATACAGCCTATATAACATTCATTTAATAATTATATCTTCCCTTAACTCTGTTCATTAAAAATGAGAACGTTTTTGTTTATTTTTAACAAACATCAACTTCACTTTCTGAACTTTGCATATCGTCCCTTTCATGGCAAACTAGCGAAATTGTATTTATGACTAATTTTAACAAAGTACTTTCCAGTCTATTTTCAATCTGCATTTAAAGTTTGTGTATCTTGTGCTCTCTTTACAAAATCTGTAATCTAACTTGCTAGAAAACAATCATTCATTAACACATATCCAAAACACTTTAGAATTTTCTATTTCACGTTCTTCTACTGAAGAATAAAAACTTATTTTTTATGCAAGAATTGAACATTTGATAACAAATAATACACAGTTTAAGCTCTCAGTTAAAATGAAAAACAATTATTTATTGCAGAGTACTTTTGGTTTTAATAAACCATTCATCAGTGCAAATATTACATCCTTTATAACAAAACAAGATGGAATGGTACGAGCTTATAACTGTGTATTATTTGTGGTTTTAAAAGTGAATTTGGATATATATTTTAATTGAACGTTTGGAACACAAAATACTCAATGGTCGACAATTAATTCAATTTCAAATCGAAATCGAAAATATGTATGTATCGTGTGTCCATAGTATGGATTTACAAAAATTAATGAAAATGTTTTGTGTTATACCCTAGTATGGATTTACAAAAATTAATGAAAATGTTTTGTGTTGTAGGAACGTAAATGTAATTTTCTAAATGTGTTATGTAGAAGTACTGTTATATGAGGATTTCTGGAATTTTCAAATTGTGTTAGAGCAAAATCTGTATTTTAAGAAATAAACAAAAAAATAATAAATACCTTCTGCTTCAATATCACCAGTCATCTTTATTTCTACATATTCTAATTCTGTCATATATCCAAACATTGCAACTGCAATCTTTAAAATAAGATCAACATTTATTTAAATTCAGAATAAAAATTATATATTTCAATTAATCTTCAATATGCATTAACTATTGACACACTCAGAATTATGCAATATATTCCAGAAAAATTTATGAAAGTCAAATTTATATAAATTATTATAATAAAATATAATAATTATATTATAATATTTTATTTTTAACAAATATCAACTTCACTTTCTGAACTTTGGAAAGTACTTTGTTAAAATTAGTCATAAATACAATTTCGCTAGTTTGCCATGAAAGGGAATCTGGCCCGCCGGCTGCCTTTTGCCCACCCCTGGTATATATTGATAGTGTGGTCAGAATTTATGACATAAGGGTATGTCATTTCCGATTAGAACTAAATAATGATTTCTTCAAGTATTATTTATTAATTTATCTTCTGATATTCACTTTTTAATTGTATAATTAAACATTAAACAATTTTTATTAGAAATTTTATGAAATCTTTAATAAATTAATATTATAATTAAGAGATATATAGCTGGATGCAGTAATGTTAAATCATTATTCAAAATTTAATAGAGTTTTAAATAAATATCTGGAGTCAGATAAATAATATACAGGTAGGCCTCGATTAGTGCCTGTATATAAAGTAATTGTCAGTATTAAAATTAATATGTAAAAATTAGAGGACATTCTTGACACATGATCTACCTTTTGATAAATATCAATCTGCGAGCTATTGCTTTAGAAACAGAAGAAGAAATTCTTACATAAAAATAGTTAGTTTCAATATTTTAAAAACTCTTGCATTTTATAGGTTGTTACTGATTTTGAGATGATTGATTATTACTTAAATTTTGAAATTCAATATATAATTTAAAAGAAAAAAAATAATAATAAACAATATTAATTAAAAAATTCATATTATGCTAACAATGAAAAATTTGCAAATTTACTACAAAATAATTTAAGTATTTTAAAAATTGAAAACTCTTGCATTTCATAGGTTGTTACTGATTTTGAGATGATTGATTACTACCTAAATTTTGAAATTCAATATAAAGAAAAAATAATAATAAAAAATTCATATTATGCTAACAATGAAAAATTTGCAAATTTACTACAAAATAATTTATAAGAAAAAATATTGTGCTAGTGGTTATTTTTATTATTAAATGTAAAGACATCTACAATGAATTATTTCTTAATCGCAAAACTAAAGGAACTTTCATAGAAACACACACTAAATATCTAATTAAGCATTACAAAATTCACATTAAATTGTCTGACATTGTTAGATGTCTGTAATTTTTTTATATTCATCAGCAATCAATAATTAAAATTAAAATATATGTCTATATTTTAATTTTAATTAATGATTGCTGATGAATAGTATGCAACTATTCATCAGCAATCAATTAAAAATCATTACATGATTAATAAGTCAGGACTGACCGTATAAACATACCAGTTGTATATCATAGTAATTATTTTAATAATCTCATAACTTTGCTAAAAATGACTGTTTTAAAAATTGAAAAATTTAATTATTCAACTAGCACTCAATAAGCAAATAACAATTTTCTAAATCTGAAATTGCAATGTTTTGTATTGCATAAATTTGAAAGTATCTGTATAAAATAGCTGCTGATTATTATTATTAAAATCAATATTTTAATTTATCATCATTGTTGATTTATATAAGAGATTTCATTATTATTTTAAAACATTCAAAGCATCTAAAAATGACAATATTATAAAATAACAAATATATTTAAAGCCATTTTAAAATAACACAAATATGCTTTTCATAAGATTGATCAATTCATTATGATTACAAAATGTAATTAAACAAAATTTTCATATATGTAAGAAAAGCAACCAGATATGCATTTATATAATTCAGAAAATAATCTCTCAGAAGAAGGAATGCATAAATCTGAATATCTGATTATTATAGTTTATCAAATTTATTGATAAATAGCAAAAGAACTGTATTTATATGAAATAGTAAAATTCAACATGGGACATCAATCCAAAAGCTAATGATTTGATTTTAGGTAAATACAGTTGATTCTCGTTACTTGTGGATTCTGTATTTGCATATTCAACTATTGGTGAAAATTTATTTGTAACCACAAAATCAATATTCGCAGAGCTTTTGCACCTTATTCGCGGACTCCTGCTGATCAGCGAAAATACTGTTATCAATGTAAATTCTCTCTCTAATAAATGAAGTTGTTTGTTACCAAATGTATTTTGTATCATTCTGCCAGAAAAGCCTCATTGTCTATCCTTGCTCATTCCACAGACTACAAATAAGCCAAGTCTGTTCATATCATCTGCAGGTCTCACAGAAAAATGTGATCGTATGCTTGAATGCAGCCTCAAACTTACTTCCTGTGCATTTGCTCCTTATGCTGAGATTTTAGATCTGGACAAAAAGCAATGCCAACAAAGCCCATGCAGTTCAGAAAGACAGACAATGTGTCAGCTGGCACATCAAACAACTACCCATAAAAAAGATTTTATTTACTATATCTAATTTTATATTTCCCATAAGCACAGTGGTTCAGTATTCGTGAAGAATTTACTGAATGTAACTACCGCGAATAATGAGATTCGACTGCAGTTAAATATTAATCAATCAATCAGTTTGAACTATTTACCTGAAATAAAAATTTGTTCCAATCTGGAATCAAATTATAACCTTTAGGATTTAATAGTCTGTTATAATGTCGGAACCATTATAACAGACTACTTGGACATATTTGTTCACAGTAAGAGCAATTTTTTTAAATAGTTCAATTTTTAATGAATAGCTGAGACACCTTAGTGAAATTTATTTAATTATTGCAGCTTGGAATATTGGCTAGATCTGGATGTTCGATTTGATTAATTCCCTTTCTGGTTTATTGTATAATATAAATTATCTGTGTTTTGTCACATAAAAGATCTGTTTAATCTCCAAATTTATTGGTTTTATGGTCACAATTAGAAATACCAATTTCTCAAACTATTGTTCTTTTTAAAAATGAACTTTGAAATAATTTTTATACTTCCACAAATGAACAATCATCATTTTCATTTATTTTAGGATTTATTATGTGTAGTTTGTGGGGTCTGAAATAAAAATTAATAGTACAATAAATCAAAAATATAAGCTTTACATATAAATGTGATATTGTAGTTTTTCCAGAAATTTGGACATCCAAAACTCATTTTTAAAAATTTCCAGGCTTTTTGTGTGTGAGATGTATGATCACTACAAATGCATAGTAGCAATGAACAAATAATGTTTCATTTATCAAAATGAGTGTTAACGAATAAATAAATTTTAATTGTTCATTTCATCTTTAGTAGTACTTTCAAAATTCATATTTAAAGAAGAATAAAGAATCAAGACTGCACAAATCTCTGAGCAGTCTGGCTTTTTGGACTTTCATTGTATCATTGGTATAAGCTATCCTTTATTAGCTGTCCTGCTATAAGTCCTTTAACAGTGAAAAAAAATAAACCTATCTAATAATAATTATTTATAACAGTCACACTTATTTATATAAAAAAAATTAAAAAATTAAATATAATACTTTACAATATAAAATTTTTTTGCTGCCTATGATACAAGACAGGACTTGGCAATGAGCCCGAACATATAATGCTTGGCATGAGCTAATTGTTGATTAATCAACTATCACAGGAGAAATTTTAACTTTAGTTAAAAATTAAAGTTAAAATTTTTTTTTGATTACTTGATCAAAATTATTTCAAATTTACTGAAAGCTCATTTTTAACTAAAGTTAAAATTTTTTTTTGATTACTTGATCAAAATTATTTCAAATTTACTGAAAGCTCAAAATATAATTATAAATATATTTTGTTGTTAGTCAACTGCATAGCTAAAATTCATCTGAAGAATTTTGACCAAATCCTAGATTCCATTCCTATTTATTCAAAGAAGTGTTAGTCTGGTCTACTGATCCCATCCTGTAATATCCAGTTGATTTTCTGCCAATCTAATCAGTATGTGATTGGTTTTAAGCCTATCACCATATATACTGTATCTTGTGGATATTCAGTGGCATTAAATTTTCAAAAATAACTAATTTGCTATTGTTGTTATTTTTAAATAATATAAGAATGATAAAGCATTTGAAGATTATACTGAACATCAGTTTGAATTGGCATTTACTGTAACTAATTTAATTACTTCCAATTATTAATTATTCTATCATACTATTACAAAGTTGGCAAAATGTCTACAATATTAGAAATTTTTATATTTTTTTTTGCAATTTTACATATGATCACCATTCTCTAATAAAAATCTGTTATCATATTTCACATTTCAATTTTTTGTAATTGTTCATTATTTTTATTTAATTTTGTCATATGAAAATTGTATGCTCACCATTAAAAAATATGGATCATTTATTACCATAAAAATCTGTAATAATTATTAATTAGATCAATTATATCACTCATTGAAATCTATTTACTGTAATGATTTCCTAATTTGGCATTTCAATCTGTTGTTTACAATATTATCATCAGATTATCAATGTTTCAAAGAAAACGCTATTTATATCTAAATGAATAATGATAATGGTATAGAAATGCCTATTGCAATAAACTGATAAAAAAAAAAATTGAGAAAATATTCCCAATTTTAAAAAAGAAAATGAAAACTAGCAATCTAGGTGATTGACATTTCGACCTAATAATTAATTCTGATATAAATTTCTATTATATTTGGAATTTTCAGATTTAAAACTACAATTTGTGTAAATTGAATCTTGCTCAATATATAAAATCTGTATAAACAATAACAATAATTCAATTTTATTTGGATATATATACTAACCAAAACTTCTCTTATATTCTTCTTTTGCTAACTTTCTTAATATTTCCATTTTTTTTAAAATGTAAATAAATTACTTATTTCTAATTTTATATTAAAATATTTAGAATGCAAAACAAGCTGAAACATTTCTCTCTCCTTTCTATGAGTAAAAGATTTTTAATATTTCACAATACATAAAAATTCAAATTTGTTTTATATTCAAATTAGTATTTAAAATGTCTTAGCAGCATTGAGTCTGTGTTTCTACCATCTTTAGCTATATAAAAAATGACCAATTAAACGTTCTGTTAAAATATAATTTTCCATGAATAAATTTTAATGCTCATGAGAAAAAGATATTTAAAAAATCAGAATTGAAGCTGTAAGTATAGCATGTAACTTTCCATTTATATCATATTCAGTTAATAATAACTATCAAATAATGAAATAATCAAGACAATCTCATGGCAAGCAATCTTAATTCAAAAAGTTAAACACCACATTTATGATAAATTTTAATGTATTCAATTAATTGATTCTAATGTAATGAAATTTATTATTAAACCTTTGATATAACCTAACTGTTTAAAAGTTGTGCTGTATTTAAAAATTTTCTTTACACTTTTGTATAGAATCTAATAATTCATTTTAAAACTTACCTGTTCAAATGCTTCAATTAAATCATCTCCCCCTGAGTATAAGTAAAGGATAAATTTTTTATGAAATAATATGACTTTGGTATTACAGTAAAACCTTAATTTAAGTCTCAAGTGTGCTTAAGGTGAAAGTTACCTAGATGCATTTATATCTTTGCATTTACCATATCTTCTACCTATGCCTCATTGGATATATATATTTAATTAATAATTGAATATTTTATTTAAAATTAACATATCTTTTGTATAAATAAAAGATGTGAAAATTTTCCATAAGTTGGTATATGGTAACTTTTAATAAAGAAGAAGAAAATACATATACTAGCATTTTATTTATTAAAATATTACCATTGTTTATTGTCAAAGATATAATTAAATTAGTAATTAAATATTTCTATTAACTATGCTCTTCATAAAAAAAAAACAAAAATATTGTTTAATTCTTAAATGCTTGTTAAGTATAATTTTTTAATTTTGTTCAGAGAAATAAATTTACATGAACTTTTTATATAACTACTATAGATACATGTAAGCACAGGTTATCGGACATATTTATTGGATTTATAAGAATTAGATATGAATTCAATCTGTTATGGTTAATGATTATCTGATCAGAAAACCATCTGCTTCATTTTACTATATTACCTATTTTATACTGTAAACATAAAAATAAGGAGATGTAAATAGTAATATTAAAATACATCTTATTTTTATGTTTATTATCAAATATTTATGAAAAAAGGAAGTGCAACAGAATAACAATTGTTTAGATATTTTAATGATTAAATTAATATATGGGAGAATTCTGTTATTTAACGGTAAAAGATTTTTTTTAAGTTGAAATAAATTAATTTTTCTTTGTTTTTTAATAAAAATTTATGTAAATTGTTTTGCAGTTAACGATTGATTGTAACTGAAGAGGGAACAATGCTGAAATGCATTTTAATTCCATGGTTAACTGCGTAAATTTATCCTTATTTTAACTTTGTTGATTGTATTATGGGGTTTTAATTTTGTATTTGTTATTCGTTGTGACGTAAAAATGTACAAGAGAAAGGCTGTCCAAAAAAGGCCTAAAATTGTATTTTAAATAACAGTAAAACCTCTATTTTACAGACTATAGGGGGCAAGATTAGTCTGTAAAATCAGAAAGTTCGTAAAATCGAAGTAACATTTTTTTATAAACACTAATTAGCATTTTCAACATACCTGTACTACATTTTTTATAAACATTAATTAGCATTTTCAACATACCTGTACTAATTAATGTGACTTATGCCTGCTGTACTAATTAATGTGACTTATGCCTAAAAACTGTATTATTTTACATGAGTATTTAAAAATTAAATTAAATTATTGTACATGTATATTAAATTTAGGTAAGTTGTTAGAATATTACCTGTATACATATATATTAAATTTAGGTAAGTTGTTAAAATAAAAATGACGCACAGGTATATTAAATTTATGGTAAGTTGTTAAAATAAAAATGACGCATTTGCAATATAAGAGAGTGTTATCGCACCAGTGCAGATAAGAAATGCTGGATGTAGCTATACTATAGACACAGTTTATGCAAATATTGTATAATGTAGCTATACTGTAGACAGTTTATGCAAATATTGTATTAATATTATTTATTTTATTAGGATGGTGTCCGTAAAATCCGAAGTCCATAAAATCGAGGTTTTACTGTGTACTATGGACAGTTTATGCAAATATTGTATTAATATTATTTATTTTATTTTTTGGGATCGTGTCCGTAAAATCGAGGTTTTACTGTAATGTAAAAGTGTGTGTGTTTTCTGTCCGATAAAATTGAGGTTTTACTGTATTTTCGAAGTATGTTTTTATTAAACATTTACTGTAGTTTTATACTGTGTTTTCTATTTACTGTATAACATTATTTATCATAATCCACATTTACTAAGGGGATTTACACAATCCAAATCCAGCCAAACTTCCCCTAGCAGTTTATTTTTGAATAACTGTCAAATTAATAATTAATTATTTAAATTTAGGCTACGGTGGCGCTATCTGTTATTTAATAATTGAGCTTTAATTTTTATTAATTTCCTAAAATTAAAAATTTGCCTTGGCCTGTAATCAAATCAGGAACTTCTGGTTACCGTCCCGATATCTCACTAGTTAGACTACCAAGACATTGACAGATTTTCAATTTCGGGATGTATATAATTTAAGTATTGTAGGATTTACGCTGATACCAGCGCTCCCAGACAGGCTAAACCTAGCCACGGGCCTTCTACGGCAAATCTGGGCAATCAGACTTGGCTTGGTAAGGTGTCGGAATGATAACCGAAAGTTCCTGGTTCGACTCTAGGCCAAGGCAAATTTTTTATTTCGGGAAATTAGTAAAAATTAAAGTTCAATTATTTAAATAATAGATGGCCCATCTTAATCTAAATTTAAATAAATAATTATTAATCCAACATATGGCACCGTACCATAAATTAAAAAATAATTATTAATTTGGCAGTTATTCAAAAATAAACTGCTCGGGGAAGTTTGGCTGGATTAGGAACATTATTTATTTTGGTATTTTTATTACTGTTACATATTATTATGGCACCATACCATAAATTAAAAAATAATTATTAATTTGGCAGTTATTCAAAAATAAACTGCTAGGAGAAGTTTGGCTGGATTAGGAACATTATTTATTTTGGTATTTTTATTACTGTTACATATTATATGTACAGATAGGCCTCAATTAGCGCGACTTCGAATAGCGCGACTTAAAAAATTGATATCGTTATTCGGTTAGCGCGAGAAAAGATTCGATTAGTGCGAGTTGTAAACACAGATCAGTCTTACTAACAAAGCTCCTTTTATGATGTCAATTAACAAATTACCGTTAATTTTCGGTTAGTAAAACCGGACGAGGAGCAGTCCAAGAACGGTCACACGATTTTGAAGGGGTGAAACATCAGAAAGATGGGCTTTTTGCCGTTAACTGTTTAACATTACTGTACTATTATTTAGCTTTGCTATCGTATACATACAGTAGAGTACAGAATTTTCTCTTTTAAAAAGTATCGAAATGGATAAAAGGAAGAACACTTTTGATGATAAAACAGGAAACGAAAAAAGAGAAGTGATTACGCTACAGCAAAAAATGGATGTGATTGAGCGACATAAAAGCATTCTTTGTTAAATTTTTTTAAATAAGGATATCTTTACAAATTTATTTGCCTATTATATTGCTGTACTACCGATATTATTTATTTTCTTTTGTTTATTATCTGATTTCTTTATTTAAAATAAAACTTGTGAAAAATATTTGTTTTTGTTATCTTTTGGTGTCGTATTCTGCTAATAAACAAATAGAAAACTTGTTAAAAATTTCTCATTGGTTCATTAACTTCGCTTATTAATGCTATCTGGAACTAATTTACTGATTCAATAAAGTTGCAATGCTTAATTGCAAATCGGCCTATTCACTCAATTCTCGACCCAGAATTGGCGGCCAGGCGGCGCTCAACTTCCGCTTTCGATTCGCTATTTTAGTTTTGATTTGGCGGTTGGTTTGATGATGATATGAGACGCAATTCCTGGTAAGTTATTAATTTAGATGATGAACAATGATGTAAAATATGAAAATAAATATTTACAATAAACTTAACACTAACTGTTTAAGAGTTATTCATTGTGAAGTTAGCTAATGGCCGGAATCTCACAAAGCAAGCACCAATTACCATATTTTCCATAGAGTTAATACTTCAATTAGCGCGAGAAATTCGTGGAACCAATTATTCGCGCTAATCGAGGCCTACCTGTAATGTTCTGTGCAATGATGTTTCTAACTTACTGATTGGTTACTATAATATGGGTTACTATATACAAGTACTTTGCCTGTTGCATTTATATTGGTTTCCCTATTAATTTGGTAAATCAAGAGTTTACTGTTTTATAAAAATTCTTAAAATAAAAAAAAAATAAACACAATTTATTTCAACAAGAAATTCATTTATAATTAATCTTAAAAAAATATCACAGAATTAGAGATTTTAAAGACACACAGGAAATATTTCAGGATATTTCCAGAAACAACTTAACCATATTATGTCCTATCTCAGCTGTTACAACACCAAAATTAATAAAACCGAAACTACTATTTTATTCACTTTGGTGTTAAGCAGTCAAGATAACATAGTATAGTCAAAAATTTTTTAAAAAATAAAAAGTTTTCTATTTAAAGCTTTGTGGATCTTTATTTTTTAGTAAAGGCTAAGTTTTTAGAAATGTTAATACTGTATATATTTTAACATATTTTATCAACATAACAAATTGATAATGATAAATATATCTGGCTTTTTGTATCATCTAATATTTTTTATATAGCTTTTTAACGATAATTTGTATCATATTTGAGTTGAATTTTAATATTAAATCAAAATTCAGAAAATATTTAGTTTAAAAAATCATTTTTATAATCTTTAAAATCACAGTGTTTATATCGCCTCTTTTCCTGTCTATGAGAAATGTGTTCACTTTTTATACTTAAACAAGAATGTGCTTTTCTTTCAGGACAGATTGAGACAGGTAAAGGACTATTTAATAAAAGTAACTTTACCATCATTATCTGAATTTTAATTTGATATTCTAAAAATTTAGTTCAAATAAAATGCAAATTATTAGAGTTTTATACAAAAAGAATATTAGATAAAACAAAGGTTGAAAATATTTATTTTGAATGTACTGAATCATTATGTAAAGAAATTAAAACTAAAGATTATTAAGATTAATTCAAAGTAAAAATTTCTACATAGCAGTTTTCTAAACACTTAAACAATTTCAAAATCATCATCATATTATTATTATGAGAGTTTATATAATAAATCATAATTTAATACTATATCTGAATAACAAAATATTTTAATTATAAGGCTGTAATTAAAATATTTTATATTATTCAGATCTAATAATATTGATAAATTATAATTTATTATTAGCTTTCTCTTATCAAGTATTAATTAATATACGCAGTCTGATTTTTTGTAGTTTTTATGGTAGATTGATTTCTGGATATGACTGCATAAATTTAAATCACATAAATAAGAATTTTTCAGCATAGCAAATATAAAATGAAAACTTTGTATTTCAATGTAGAGCATTCCAAAAACTTCCAACATTTATCCAGATAAAACTCAAATGAAATAGATAATTACTATGCATAATCAGTCAAAGCTGCCATAAGTTATTTTCCATTGGAGTTTCTCAATCAAACCTGCATAGGAATCTCTTTTGGTTACTATTGATCACTCCATTCTAAAACATAACAGAACTTCTAAGAAAGAGCAAGGCAAATCAATAACGAAGTGTGAAAATGTGTATAAACTTATAGGTATTATTTTTATTCTACAAAAGAACTAAAGCAGTGATAATCACTGTTATTTGTTCTGCTTAATGCATTTTTTATATTCTAGTCATGCTGAGCCAGTATACTATTGGCATCATGCTTGCATAATTGTTGCTCAATTCATCTTCCATCTCAGCATTTTTGTAAAGAAAGCAATACAAATTCCTATTCAAATTTTATAGCTATCTTGTGAATATTCTGCCTAATTTCATAATCCACCTCACAGATGATAATTTTCAATTTTTTTCCAAATCATATCAATGAAAATTTTTATATATCTCTGAGAAATGATATATATTTGGCAAAATGTGTATCTCTAAGAAAGCTTAAATGATGTGTGTATAAAATGCATGTACAATTTACATCAAGAGAACTATATTTACATTTAACTTTCCAAAAAAAAAATTATAGACATGTAATAATTTAAAATACTAAAACGATAAAATTTTCTCAGTCTTAAATATAAAACTATCCATTTTTACGGTAATAATCTTTAATATTATTTCATATTGCAATAACTTTTAATTTTGATATAAATTATACATGCAATATATTATGATAGTTTAAGCTATATGCACAAAATATAATGTTTTAATTTTGCCATAATATTTACATTAATTCAATTTGCTAATAACAATTTAAAACTCAGTCATTCTAATGAATGTTATTTCTCTCTTTTTAACTCTATTTTGTTAAGAAACAGGTGCATTAAATATTCGAAGTCATAGCTATTGTTATTTAAATGCTGTAAAAAAATTTTCTGAATATAATTGTAATTTAAATATATATAATCATTTTTATGATAAAAAATTACTTACACTCAAAATTCTAATTCTGTGATGTTTGAAATTTAAACATTATTAGAAATTTATTTTCTTAAGGATACATGAATGTAACCTGGAAAAAAAAAATCAATTAAAATTTTTACTACTATTCAAATAAAACTCTTTTCATTCTATTAACTCTACAGCTATATATATAAATACATATTTTATTTGAATCTATGGAGGAAGTTATTTTTATCATTATACAGCTAATGTTAGTTATATATTTATGGAATAAATTGAAGATTAAGTCATAAATCAAAAGTGATTGAATTTTACATAAATCTTCTCAAATTAATAATTGTTAGTACAGATATGGTAAATGGAAACTGATAATTCCTGCATATATAAAAGGTGCAGTTAATAATTTCTAGAATTTAAATATATTAAAAAAATAATTTAATGGATATTATTAAAACAAGCATTAGTAATACACTACATTAATTTTTTTAAATTGTAAATCTGCTCTATAATGACATAAAGGAATATTTTAAAACATTCTTTAAAAGTATCAAAATGCATTCAACTGAAAAATCCCAACTAATATTACTATGATATTCTTGATAAAACAAGGCATATTTGTCTTTCCAACATCTAACAAAAAGTTAGATTATAAGCTTACTTTTCTAAGGAAAATGAAGCTTATAAGATCACTATCCCATATACTATTATTTACCTATCCTTCACTAATAATTTTTTAACTAATTAGTAGATTTTCATGAAATTTCACAGTGATGTTCTGCCATTAAATGTCATCTCAATGTATTATTTAATTCTACAAAAATAAATGATTTGCTAATCAAATGCCTTGATGCCACAATTTTTATTTTATATCAATAATTAGTAAAATAATCTTATATCATCAGTAAATTTAAATTAACATATAAATTAATTGCATTTTAATATTATCCAGGCAGCATTAGACATAACTATGGTAGTCTTATTGTTAATACTCAACTGATAAACTATTTAATAGATTTTTTTAAGATTTAGCATACAGGTTTATGGTACTGACAATGATTTTGATGACATATTTTAATTTCTTAATTTTAATCATTCCAAAACGAAGGATATGTTCAGACAGTAGTTAATTAGTTCTTTTCAGAACTGTTTGTTATACAATAGAATGAAAAAAAAGCTACCAGAAAAAAATGTTTTGCAAATTCAATAGAAGATAAGCCACTTCAACTAAGACTCTATAAGTGAAATGCTATCAAAGAACTTTTTCAACAATGGAAATTGTATATACAATCTAAATGGAATTATTTTAAAGGAGAATTAAATTAAATTTATATATATATTTTTTTAATTAAAAGCTCAGAAATCATTGACTACACCTTGTAATATCATTGCAAAAATAATCAAAATAAATTAACAATAGAAATAAATTGAAATGTGATCAATATTTAATCATCATAATATCAAAATGTTTCAGGATCTTTTACAATCTGATTAGATTCTACATTACACCTGCTGATATAATGATTCTGATAATAATAAAAAAAAGAATATAATAATTAAAACTGTAATGTTTAAAAATTATAAATCTCCAAAAAATATCTTCTTATTTGTTGTGATTTAATTTTTTAAGGGAAACAATATGTATTCATCATATCAGCAAGTACAGTTAAAATTTACCATTATATGTATAAGTAAAAAAAAATCCTCATGTACAATATTTTAAAATAAACTATAAAGAATAATATATTACTTACTGAACATCAGCAGGATGATCTAAGTCTGAAATACAAAAATTTAAATAATTTTTTTAACTGTTTTGAAAAAATTATTGCCATTATTTAATTTAAATGTATAGCTTTATAATAGAAATGTATATACTTTAAAATTATTAAAAATATAATAATATGGTATAAAAATAATATAAATCTCAATTTTATACTAAAATAGCATATATATTTTAGTATTTTTAAGATTTGTAATTATTAAAATATTTTATAATTGATTATTTTTTCTTTTTTACATTGTACAATATCAACATTAAACATTTATTCTGTATGGCACAAAAATCTAAATTTTTAGTTGTTTAAATTATAGTTTCTGAAATATTTTCGGAAGATTCACCATTATGTTAAAAATTCATCTATAGATTTTCTAAAATTGATAACTACCAATAACTTTAAATTCATTTGTTACTTTTATTAAAATAAATGGAATAACAGTACAAAATTCAAAAGGAGTCAATAAAAAATAATTTTTTCAATCAATGTGGAAGGTATATTTTACCCCATATAACATACTCAAAATGATCAAGAAGTAACAATTTTTAAAAGTTTCCATAAACTAAACATAAGAAATTTATCTTCCCCTTTTTTACCTCTTCGAATTGGCATTCTGATTGATTTTTGCAAACCACTCAATAGTCCCTCTATGAAATCCTAAAATTTCAGATTTCTAGGTCCTAGGGAAGTATATAAATAAATATAATTATATTTATAAAAGTATCATGCTTGTACTCTGTTGCTAACAATAACAGAGTTACCAATAACATTTGCATATCAAATCTGACATATTCCCATAGTTTGCAGTTGATGAATTGATAAATTCTTTCAAATTTCAAATAAAACTACAACAGAATTGCCAATAACATTTGCATATCAAATCTGACAAATAGTTTGCAGTTGACCATAGTTATATTCCCATAGTTTGCAGTTGATGAATTGATAAATTCTTTCAAATTTCAAATAAAACTAAAGTAAGAAAAAGCTTTATTATTAAATGTCTGTAATGTTTGTTGAAATTTCTTTCTCTTTTTTTTATGGATTAATAATGCTATTTTTAAGGATAATTAATTGTTATCCAAATAACAATTGTGATGATAGTAATTGAAGGTTCTGGCCATTCAATTAAAATTTCATATTTACATCAATAAAAATTGTTTCAGAATTTTTATTTTATTGAATGTCTACTATATTTTACTCACACAAAAAATTATGGCCCTCCCTCCCTCTGGCTCCAGATCATCATAATCGTTTAAAGAGTACTAAAGTAAGAAAAGCTTTATTATTTAAATCAGTCTGTAATGTTTGTTGAAATTTCTTTTTCTTTTTTTTAAGGATTAATAATGCTATTCTTAAGGACAATTAATTGTTATTGTTATCCAAATAACAATTGTGATGATAGTAATTGAAGGTTCTGGCCATTCAATTAAAATTTCATATTTACATCAATAAAAATTGTTTCAGAATTTTTATTTTATTGAATGTCTACTATATTTTACTCACACAAAAAATTATGGCCCTCCCTCCCTCTGGCTCCAGATCATCATAATCATTTAAAGAGTATACTTGGTGTACTTTTTTCTTATGATCTGAGGTTGGTAACCCTAAAGACTACCATATTTGGATTATTTTGAGAAAAAAAAATCAGAAAAACTATCTTTTTGAATGTTTGCATATTCTTATTTTAAGATTAAACAATTTGAAGAAATCAAACTATATGCCAAAGAGAAAGTACTAGGCTGTGAAAAGATTGATATATATCAAAGATTTAATAATATAATAATAAATAGAAGTGATTAATATGATAAATTTCACTGAAATATTAACATTCCATATCTGGTTTAAAGAGTATACTTGGTGTACTCTTTTCTTATGATCTGAGGTTGGTAACCCTAAAGACTACCATATTTTGATTATTTTGAGAAAAAAAATTCAGAAAAACTATCTTTTTGAATGTTTGCATATTCTTATTTTAAGATTACACAATTCGAAGAAATCATACTGTATGCCAAAGAGAAAGTACTAGGCTGTGAAAGATATATATATATCAAAGATTTAATAATATAATAAATAGAAGTGATTAATATGATAAATTTCACTGAAATATTAACATTCCATATCTGTTCACTGAAATTACTGATTTTTCAGTCACTACTGTTCTCAATGCTGTACAAGTGCCAAGGAATGAATTAAATTACTTTTTCATCAAGAAAATATTAATTTATTTTTACAATTCACAAAAAATTACTAAAACAAAAGTTTATATTACAACTTAAAATGCTATTGCTAAATTTATTGGGTTCTTTTCCATTAGCCGGGCACAAGAAAATAGAAGATTCGCCGCCCACCGACTAGTATATAAAATACGAATCAACAATTCCGTTGCTATTGCTAAATTTATTGGGTTCTTTTCTGTTAGCCGGGCGCAAGAAAACAGAAGATTCGCCGCCCACCAACTAGTATATAAAATACGAATCAACAATTCCGTTGTGTTAAAGATTCACTCCAAAAAACTATACATTACAGAATTCTCTTGCGCCTGGCTAACGGAAAAGTACCAATTATTTATATCAAAAATTCACTGCTGTTTGTAATATGCATTTCGGCCCTTATCTTTGGCCCTCTTCAGTAGAAAGGCTGAAATGCATATTACAAACAGCAGTGAATTTTTGATATAAATAGTTTTAAAGTTGTAATATAAACTTTTGTTTTAGTAATTTTTTGTGAATTGTAAAAATAAATTATTATTTTCTTGATGGAAAAGTAGTTTAATTCATTCCTTAGCACTTGTACAGCACTGAGAACAGTAGTGAATGAAAAAATCTGTAATTTCAGTGAACAGATATGGAATGTTAGTATTCCAGTAAAACTGATATCATTCCTTAGCACTTGTACAGCACTGAGAACAGTAGTGAATGAAAAATCTGTAATTTCAGTGAACAGATATGGAATGTTAGTATTCCAGTAAAACTGATATCAAAGATTGTTTAATTTTATTACTGCTTGGGTTTCAGTGTATACTGGAAATAAAAAATTATGGTAGAAGTTTAGACTTTCTGCCCACGAGCATAACCGTATTGGTTTGATCTATGCTTGCCAAGAATGACTATTATATCTGAATAATAATCATTCAAGAGGCTGAGTAATTCAGTAGCAAAGGCATTTATAAATGACAAATCAATACATTTACATCTTGCTCCTCAATGCTTACATATAACTGACAGAAACTTTCAAGAGACTGAGTAATTCAGTAGCAAAGGCACAAATGACAAATCAATACATTTACATCTTGCTCCTCAATGCTTACATATAACTGACAGAAAGTCTGGACTTCTACCGATATCAAAAAGCATAACAATTTGGAAATAATCGAATTACTTACATTCATATTTAATAGGAGGGATAAAACAGTCTTCTTCCGGCAAACTTCCTTCTATAACCTTCAAAATATTCGAATCGCCTATATCGCCACTTTCCATTATCTTTATGTAACACGAAAACGCATTTACAAATTCACAAACACAACAACACGACAGAACGATACACGTGATTACAAAACCGCCATCTAGGAGAATAAATAACAATTTCGTTAAATGAAAAAAATTATTAAATTACTGTATTGCATAAGTAATTTTTTTTTATGGCATACGATAATAGTATCACTATAATAAAATATTTATAAATCATTAAAATATATATTAAAGATTTTCATTATACAGTACAGTAAGGTAAAATACAAATATCGATTCTTTTCCCACAAAAAAAATTCTGATATGTGTAAAGGCCACAGTTTCTATACATAGATGTCCTGGTCATTGTTTAAAAGTGAAGCCGTAAACGGTGCCACGCAGGAGGACCCGGGTTCGCGTCCTGGGTCTGGTCCCGGATTTTTTCGGGGTACTGGGCCCGGCCCGGTGATCCCCGTCCTTCACCATCCGGCTCCCCTCCACGGGTGTGAGTGCAGCCCGTGGTTGAAACTGGCCCCGCCCCCTTGGTAATCTCCCTGATTGGAAAGGGGGCGTAAAATATAAAAAAATAAAAAAAAAAAAAACGGTGAGGTCCATGGTGGGGTACTTTCACGAATGTGCATTCAACGCTATAGTAAATTGACTTTATTTTGGTGGCCAGACGTAACCCACTTATTTTAAAAAATGTGATGAACAGATCCTAATAGTAAAAAATGTGTAGTACCCAAAAATGGGGTATTGAACCATTTTTTTATTATAACTTTTTATAAATATACGTTTTCGAATAATTCGAATGAAGTGCTCAAAATACTCCAATTTTCGCATTTTTCTAATCGTTTAATGTTTCGATCAAGAAAAATAAAATAGATTTAAAGGCCATCGAGGATGAATTGTCAAAAAACCATTATTATATGTGTTTATGCTAAAAAAATGTAAAGTTATGAAAAAATAACAAACACAAACAGAGTGAATAAAATTTTATTTTTGACAAAGATTATAATCAAATAATAAACAAGAACATAATTACATTATTAATAGCAAAAATTAGCACTATTAATAGCTTATCTAAAATAATTTTTCTTATTTTTGCCTCAGCAAAACGATCGATAATTTCTTTTATGTTAATTTCCTTTACTCAATTCTTTCAGTAAAATATGGGCTCCTTTCCAATTTAGACTCTGGGTCGGTGGCACCACTTGCAACAACATTGGATACATGCACCACTTGGATACATCATTTTGACATTAATATGAATATTATATTCTCATTCTTAACCGTCGATCCGCCATAGTTACAGATGGCTATCCTCTTCATAAAGTTTTATCTTTATAAATATATAATGGGCAGCCGAATGGCCGAGTAGTAATGCGTTGTGCCGTGCACCTGCCCACCACGTAGGTCACCAAAATAAAATCAATTTACTATAGCGTTGAATGTATCTTCGCGAAAGTATCTTCTCAACAACATAGCGGACCAGCTTATTTTTTCTAACATTGAGGCGTCCATCGAGTATGTATTTAGATCGTTGCGTAGGATACAATAGAATAATGTTGCCACATAAAAAAAATAATAATTCGTTTAGGAAAAACAGCGGTGGTACGATTTGACGTACTTTCCCCTAATATTTATTCTAGTAGCGTTTTCTTACTCAATAAATTCGATGAAAGTCTTTCATCCTTTTCATTTCTGCATTCTCGGTTTCCATGAAAGAAATTGAAATACATCATTTTGACATTATTATGGATAATACATTCTCATTCTTATCCGTCGATCCGCCATAGTTACAGAATGCTATCCTCTTCATACAGTTTTATCTTAATAAATATATAATGGGCGGCCGAATGGCCGAGTAGCAACGCGTTGGCATACCACGCAGGGGGGAGCTGGGTTCGGTATTTCTCCTGAAAAGTTTTTTCGGGTGCTGGGCCCGGCCCGGCAATCCTCGTCCTTCACCATCCGGCCCCCCTCCACAGATGTTGGTGCAGCTGGTGATTGGAATTGGCCCCACACCTTAATCTTCCGGATTGTAAGGGGTGTAAAAATGCAAAATATATAATGATGGCATTTCATGGTATTTGACGGTCAGAAAGATGTCTAGATAGAATTCGAAAAAGTGAATCGTCAAAGAGCACTTTCACTTTCGTCTTTCTTTTTTTTTATTTAAAGTCTTTGAAATTTTATCACTCAATTAATCAAATGTACTTGAGAATTAATTACATCAAGTTTTAACTCCAACGAAAAAATATTTTCGAGATTCTTCCTATATTTTACTTTCTTATCACGCCGCTCTTCATCGCCATCCTTTAAATTACTTAGGTATTCGAATTTTCCTTAAAAACTGAACGAACGAAATTTTTCTCGTCCGACTTCATATCTTTCACGGGAGATATACGATCAGGGCCGGCGCCAGGTTATTCTGCGCCCTAGGCAAAGTTTACAAGTGCGCCCTTATTTCACAAGTTGGATATTTTTTTGAAATGGAATTTTAAATTTAAAAAACAAAAATTATTTTGGCATGCTTTATTATTAATATACGAAGTAATATACAATTTGTATAATATATAAAAATCAAATTTTATTTTTTCTTGCCTTCAATTTTGCAAAATTTTCTACCAGTTCCTTTAAATCTAGTGTAGAAATTAAGGAACAAAAAAGGACCAACAGTTAAATAGTAAAATAGTGTGATGAGTGAGGGTTAAAATCATCATTAAAATCATATGAGGCTTATAATTTTCATAATGTTTTACGGAACACTTATTACCCTTTCGCGGAACACCAGTGTTCCGAAGAACATAGTTTGGGAAACGCTGTGCTACACAATACTTAAAAGTAAGCTTATAATCTAACTTTTTGTTAGATGTTAGAAAGACAAATATGCCCTGTTTTACCAAGAATATCATAGTAATATTAGTTGGGATTTTTCAGTTGAATGCATTTTGATACTTTTAACTGTGCAATGATGTTTCTAACTTACTGATTGGTTACTATAATATGGGTTACTATATACAAGTACTTTGCCTGTTGCATTTATATTGGTTTCCCTATTAATTTGGTAAATCAAGAGTTTACTGTTTTATAAAAATTCTTAAAATAAAAAAAAAATAAACACAATTTATTTCAACAAGAAATTCATTTATAATTAATCTTAAAAAAATATCACAGAATTAGAGATTTTAAAGACACACAGGAAATATTTCAGGATATTTCCAGAAACAACTTAACCATATTATGTCCTATCTCAGCTGTTACAACACCAAAATTAATAAAACCGAAACTACTATTTTATTCACTTTGGTGTTAAGCAGTCAAGATAACATAGTATAGTCAAAAATTTTTTAAAAAATAAAAAGTTTTCTATTTAAAGCTTTGTGGATCTTTATTTTTTAGTAAAGGCTAAGTTTTTAGAAATGTTAATACTGTATATATTTTAACATATTTTATCAACATAACAAATTGATAATGATAAATATATCTGGCTTTTTGTATCATCTAATATTTTTTATATAGCTTTTTAACGATAATTTGTATCATATTTGAGTTGAATTTTAATATTAAATCAAAATTCAGAAAATATTTAGTTTAAAAAATCATTTTTATAATCTTTAAAATCACAGTGTTTATATCGCCTCTTTTCCTGTCTATGAGAAATGTGTTCACTTTTTATACTTAAACAAGAATGTGCTTTTCTTTCAGGACAGATTGAGACAGGTAAAGGACTATTTAATAAAAGTAACTTTACCATCATTATCTGAATTTTAATTTGATATTCTAAAAATTTAGTTCAAATAAAATGCAAATTATTAGAGTTTTATACAAAAAGAATATTAGATAAAACAAAGGTTGAAAATATTTATTTTGAATGTACTGAATCATTATGTAAAGAAATTAAAACTAAAGATTATTAAGATTAATTCAAAGTAAAAATTTCTACATAGCAGTTTTCTAAACACTTAAACAATTTCAAAATCATCATCATATTATTATTATGAGAGTTTATATAATAAATCATAATTTAATACTATATCTGAATAACAAAATATTTTAATTATAAGGCTGTAATTAAAATATTTTATATTATTCAGATCTAATAATATTGATAAATTATAATTTATTATTAAGTTTCTCTTATCAAGTATTAATTAATATACGCAGTCTGATTTTTCGTAGTTTTTATGGTAGATTGATTTCTGGATATGACTGCATAAATTTAAATCACATAAATAAGAATTTTTCAGCATAGCAAATATAAAATGAAAACTTTGTATTTCAATGTAGAGCATTCCAAAAACTTCCAACATTTATCCAGATAAAACTCAAATGAAATAGATAATTACTATGCATAATCAGTCAAAGCTGCCATAAGTTATTTTCCATTGGTGTTTCTCAATCAAACCTGCATAGGAATCTCTTTTGGTTACTATTGATCACTCCATTCTAAAACATAACAGAACTTCTAAGAAAGAGCAAGGCAAATCAATAACGAAGTGTGAAAATGTGTATAAACTTATAGGTATTATTTTTATTCTACAAAAGAACTAAAGCAGTGATAATCACTGTTATTTGTTCTGCTTAATGCATTTTTTATATTCTAGTCATGCTGAGCCAGTATACTATTGGCATCATGCTTGCATAATTGTTGCTCAATTCATCTTCCATCTCAGCATTTTTGTAAAGAAAGCAATACAAATTCCTATTCAAATTTTATAGCTATCTTGTGAATATTCTGCCTAATTTCATAATCCACCTCACAGATGATAATTTTCAATTTTTTTCCAAATCATATCAATGAAAATTTTTATATATCTCTGAGAAATGATATATATTTGGCAAAATGTGTATCTCTAAGAAAGCTTAAATGATGTGTGTATAAAATGCATGTACAATTTACATCAAGAGAACTATATTTACATTTAACTTTCCAAAAAAAAAATTATAGACATGTAATAATTTAAAATACTAAAACGATAAAATTTTCTCAGTCTTAAATATAAAACTATCCATTTTTACGGTAATAATCTTTAATATTATTTCATATTGCAATAACTTTTAATTTTGATATAAATTATACATGCAATATATTATGATAGTTTAAGCTATATGCACAAAATATAATGTTTTAATTTTGCCATAATATTTACATTAATTCAATTTGCTAATAACAATTTAAAACTCAGTCATTCTAATGAATGTTATTTCTCTCTTTTTAACTCTATTTTGTTAAGAAACAGGTGCATTAAATATTCGAAGTCATAGCTATTGTTATTTAAATGCTGTAAAAAAATTTTCTGAATATAATTGTAATTTAAATATATATAATCATTTTTATGATAAAAAATTACTTACACTCAAAATTCTAATTCTGTGATGTTTGAAATTTAAACATTATTAGAAATTTATTTTCTTAAGGATACATGAATGTAACCTGGAAAAAAAAAATCAATTAAAATTTTTACTACTATTCAAATAAAACTCTTTTCATTCTATTAACTCTACAGCTATATATATAAATACATATTTTATTTGAATCTATGGAGGAAGTTATTTTTATCATTATACAGCTAATGTTAGATATATATTTATGGAATAAATTGAAGATTAAGTCATAAATCAAAAGTGATTGAATTTTACATAAATCTTCTCAAATTAATAATTGTTAGTACAGATATGGTAAATGGAAACTGATAATTCCTGCATATATAAAAGGTGCAGTTAATAATTTCTAGAATTTAAATATATTAAAAAAATAATTTAATGGATATTATTAAAACAAGCATTGGTAATACACTACATTAATTTTTTTAAATTGTAAATCTGCTCTATAATGACATAAAGGAATATTTTCAGTAGTACCTCGCAATTCGACACTAACCGTCGCCGAAGTAATGTCGATCATAAAATGCACTACATTAATTTTTTTAAATTGTAAATCTGCTCTATAATGACATAAAGGAATATTTTAAAACATTCTTTAAAAGTATCAAAATGCATTCAACTGAAAAATCCCAACTAATATTACTATGATATTCTTGATAAAACAAGGCATATTTGTCTTTCCAACATCTAACAAAAAGTTAGATTATAAGCTTACTTTTCTAAGGAAAATGAAGCTTATAAGATCACTATCCCATATACTATTATTTACCTATCCTTCACTAATAATTTTTTAACTAATTAGTAGATTTTCATGAAATTTCACAGTGATGTTCTGCCATTAAATGTCATCTCAATGTATTATTTAATTCTACAAAAATAAATGATTTGCTAATCAAATGCCTTGATGCCACAATTTTTATTTTATATCAATAATTAGTAAAATAATCTTATATCATCAGTAAATTTAAATTAACATATAAATTAATTGCATTTTAATATTATCCAGGCAGCATTAGACATAACTATGGTAGTCTTATTGTTAATACTCAACTGATAAACTATTTAATAGATTTTTTAAGATTTAGCATACAGGTTTATGGTATTGACAATGATTTTGATGACATATTTTAATCATTCCAAAACGAAGGATATGTTCAGACAGTAGTTAATTAGTTCTTTTCAGACTTTACGAAAGAAATCAAGTTTAATATGAGCATCATCCTTTTTCTGCCTGTTATCTATATATCCTCCATTGATAACTTGAATTAATTGTTATATTTATATGAAATATGGTAATCATGGTTATATCATTAATTAAACATATGCTCGACACTGTTTCATTTAACCCTTTAACTATTTCAAAATGGCTGCTGTTCAAACTTCGATGATGATAATAGTCCATAAAAACTTTTGAACTATTTCATTGAATTTTATAAAATTTAGCAGGGTAGTCAGGCTATTAAAGTCAAATATAGAATAAGATTAATTAATTTAGTAGATTCATCCTTTTAAAATGTTGAATGTTCAAGTTTTGAGTTTTCCTATATAGTATATTTAATAGATTTTTTTATGATATTTAATATTTAGATTATGACAGTGAAAATGATTTTGATGACACATTTTAATCCTTTAATTATTCCAAAATTAAGGGTACGTTTAGAAAATAGGAGATATAAGAAAATCAATGATTTCATGAGTAATTAAATGCATTTTCATTTCTAGTTAAAAAATAGGACATGTTTGAAAAATTCAAAATGTGCCTTTTTCAATTTTTCAAGTTGTATTATCATTACAATAATTTTTTTTTGTGATAACAGAATATTGCTCTGATATTCAGAATAATAATTCTTAACTCAGAATGGTACTGTATTGAAATACTTAAGCAGCTTTTACACCGGAAATTGAGGAAAGAATGGTTTCAACAAGCCTTTCTTAAAAAAAGAAAAATAAAATTTCAATAAATCCCTTACATAGTTATTGATTCTAAAAATGTTAGTGTTTGCAAATCATGAAAGTCTAACAATACATGCATATTGCTGTACATTCATTTCAATATATTAACTATACATTGAAATGAATTATATGAAATTAATATATATTTACATCATCAATTTTTAAAAAATATTAATTTTGATGAATATGGAATTTAAATCATTATATGTATGGGAGTATTCATTAGAATTTCTCTATGACAAATTCTGTTAACAGATTTTTAATTTCTTCTGAATAAACATCTTCCATTCACTACCATATTTCATTCTAAACAAATATAGTCTTACTAACTTGTAAGATTGTAGACATTCTGCCACTTATAAAAATAAAGGAGCTAAAGCACTAATAAAAGAATTTCTGCTTAGTGTTTTAGTTCCTTTATTACAAATATAGTTTTATATATATTGTTCATTATAAAGGAGCTAAAGAACTAATAAAAGAATTTTTTCTGCTTAGTGTTTTAGTTCCTTTATTACAAATATAGTTTTATATATATTGTTCATTTAAATTTCATTAAAATTTATAATATTTTTTTGAAAAATGGCAATGTATTTACTACTACTACTGATTGATGTTCTTTCAATGTTTTGTTTTTTATAAATTTTTATAAAAAAAATTAGTGCAACTTGTTAAAGAGAAAATTCATAAAATGTGCATTAATGAAGACAAGATAATTACTATTTATTCCTTCTGATTTGGGATAATTATACAATTACCCCAAGTCAGAAGGAATAAATAGTAAGTATTAAAGAAGGAATAAACAGTAAATATTAAAGCAAAAATTCAGGAAGAGGTACAAGACATTTTCTATTTATAACCAAAAAAAATTCATAAAATGTGCATTAATGAAGACAAGATACTATTACTATTTATTCCTTCTGATTTGGGATAATTATACAATTATCCCAAGTCAGAAGGAATAAATAGTAAATATTAAAGCAAAAATTCAGGAAGAGGTACAAGACATTTTCTATTTATAACCAATCATATTTAACTACATAATAGTTCTTTAACATAAAATTTTCTAAATTATTATTATAATCTTATAAAATTATACATCATTATATAATTCTCTATTATAGTATATTTTTGTTTATTATATTTTTCATAGTAAGATTTAAATCCTCAAGAATGAAAGTATTTAAATATAGTATATAAAATATGTAAATCACTGTATAAATTGGATATTAATTAAAAAGATCTTTTTAAGTTCAAACAAGTTTTTGAATAAAATTCTTATTCATAAAATCATAGTATTAATTTTATTTACTTGATTTAAAAATTATTATATAAAATTTTGAAAATACAAATAGTTGATACAAACATTATAAAAATGATAAAATGAATTTAAAAATAAACACAGTTTGTGGATTTGCATATATAGTTGCTAAAATTAGATTATTATTATATTTGTATTTTTTTGTTTTGCATCATGAAAAATTAAGAAAAATTACTTTTCAACATACATATATTCCTCTAAGAATTATTTATATATAATATTGAATAAGTTTCAATTTAAAGTTTATTAATATCTTACCTCAGTAAAAATTTAGTTTATTATACTTTGCCATTAAACAAAGCTTATTCTTTGAAAATTTAACATTATTTAATAAGATTTTGCTTATTTGTTACACAATGTATCAACCTTAATATCCAATGAAATAACTAAGAAATTGTTACCAAAAGAAAAACACTAATAAAATAAAAAATGTCTGGTGTGAAAATATTCAAGAGTAGAAAAAACAAAATGATTTCTCTACACACAATAAAAATTAAGATTCAGATATTGTCATGCTATAATATCTGAATCCAATCTGTGTAAATTTATATAGAAAATTAGAGATTTTATAATCACATCATTAATGCATGAAAAAGATCACAAGAAGACAGCCTCTATGATAGGATGTCCATTAACAACATGTGCAAAGAGATGTACTCTGTAATTTACCACAGATATGCAGTTAATTAGCTGGCATATCAATTGCATGCACTTGTTGTTATATCTTTTGGATATGGTCTTGCAGAGAATGATGGGATAGCATATAATAAAGGAATATACTTGGTTTATTTATTTAACCTTTTGCCAATTTCATAGTTTTGCAATGTAGCCAAATTTCCTAAGCTTATTATCATCTTTCATTTTTAATTATATTTTTGCTAAGTGATTGATAGAGCAATTTCTTCACAAAATTAAAAGAATAGATACTAAGCAAATCAATTTAATTGTATACATACTCTATAACAGGGGTGGCCAACCTGTGGTGCTTGTGCCAAAAGTGACACATTGCATGATTAGAAATGGCACACTGAACTCCAGAGAAAAAAATTAAATTTTCTTATATAATTTACCTATATATATTATAAATATGAAACGCCTGCGTGCGCATGTTCACTTATAACGCAAGAACGGCTGAATGGATTTTTATGAAACAACTTTTGTTTGCTAGCGGATTTACGCAGGAAGGTTTAAATACAGGTATTGATTATTAGAAATTGATTTTATATATTGTAATTGGCTGAAATTACTTAATATAAAATCCAAGATGGAAGATTAATGCTATTTGAGCAACCTCATTGGGTTCACTGACCACATGACATGTTAACTGGCCGATATCATTGGAATACTATGATCATGTGTTTGGTAATTGAGCAGTGTCATTTGATCATAATGGCCACATGATTATTGCACATGACCCAAATGAGACTGCTCAGGCAGTCTCATTTGGGTCACGTGCAATAATCATGTTACTAAATTAATGGCGGATATCTAGTATTGTGCTATATATTATTTCGTTAAACTATTGAACTTCAGATTTCATATTATAAGATTTTAAAAGTTTTTAATCTTTCTCTAATTTTCTATTGATTATAGCTTACATTACTGTATTTAGCTGTAATAAGCTTAAGTTTAACTTTGATTAGCCTTAGTGACCACGTGGTAATGTGCTATTAGAGGTATCTCATCTAATATTTATCTATATCTATGCATATAAATCTAGCTGTTAAATATATTCATGTTACTATATTTTAAAAGGGCTAAAAAGGGATATAACTATGTATGGTGCATCTTAACTAAAAAACAAAAAAATTGATGCATGAACTATAAAAAGTTGGCCACCCCTGCTCTATAATAATTCATATTAATGTCACATCAGAAAAGGGATAACTATGTATGGCGCATCTTAACTAAAAAACAAAAAAATTGACGCATGAACTATAAAAAGTTGGCCACCCCTGCTCTATAATAATTCATATTAATGTCACATCAATATATTAATGGTAACATGGAAAAGTCAAATTTTGACTTCATGTATAAATTGCATGATTAAAATTATCTCTTACTTAAAAACAGTTCCCCAAAATACATGGACTTTTTCAAATCTTATTATGTTTCTTGGCTCTCCAGACTATCATTTATGATAAAATGGATAAATTCAAAATGACTGAAATGTTTGAGATTGCTGTCTTTATAATGCTTAGAAAATTTGTCATTTTTTATCTTCCTGATTTTGCTCAAAAAAGTTTATCTTTTCTTAATGATTTATTTAATAGAAAATGTGGCTGGACTTAATTTATTATTTGGGGTAATTCCAATAATATTTTTCAAAATAAAATCATATTTAAACATTTTTTACAATTATATTTATAATCCAGAAGTGTTGTATTTTGAAAGATATAAATTTTAATTTAAATAGCTATTTTAAAATAATTTTTTAATAACTTGGAATTTGACGATGTTGTCATCATTATTAATGACAGCCTTATTTTGTGCCATAAAGTAGCCAAATATTGAACTGAACTGAACATCGGAATACAGGTAAGCCTCAATTAGTGCAAATAATGGGTTCCACGAATTTCTCACACTATTCGAATTCACATTATTCGAAATATTAACTATATGTAAAATATAGTAATTGGTTCTTGCTTTGTGAGATTCTAATTCATATTATTCGAAGTATTAACTATATGTAAAATATAGTAATTGGTTCTTGCTTGTGAGATTCCGGCCATTAGCTAACTTCATAATGAATAACCACAATAAACTTAACACTAACTGTTTAAGAAATAAAAGGTTCCGGCCATTAGCCAACCTCACGATGAATAACCACAATACTAACTTCCGGCCATTAGCCAACCTCACGATGAAAAACTATAATACTGACTGTACAAGAAATTGGCCATTAGCCACTCACGATGAATAACCACAATACTAAATGTTTAAGAAATATTTATTTTCATATTAATCGTTGTTCATCATCTAAATTAATAACTTACCAAGAATTGCGTCTTGTATCATCATCAAACCAACCGCCAAATCGAAAGTGGAAGTTGAGCATTGCTTTTCTGTCGCTCAATCACATCTATTTCTTGCAGTAGTGGAATCACTAACCTCTTCTTTTTTTGTTTCCTGTTTTATCACCAAAAGTGTTATTCCTTTTATCCATTTCAATACTTTTTAAAAGAGAAAATTCTGTACTATACTGTATATATACGATGATAAAGCTGAATAATAGTAATGTTAAATAGTTAACAGCAAAAAACCCATCCAAAAGCTGAATAATAGTAATGTTAAATAGCTAATGGCAAAAAAGCCCATAAAGCTAAATAATAGTACAGTAATGTTAAACAGTTAATAGGAAAAAGCCAGCCAAGTAACACTAATATTAAATAGCTAACGGCAAAAAGCCCATCTTTTTGGTGTTTCACCCCTTCAAAGCCAAGTAACCAACTGCCAAATCGAAAGCGGAAGTTGAGCATTGCTTTTCTGTCACTCAATCACATCTATTTCTTGCAGTAGTGGAATCACTAACCTCTTCTTTTTTCGTTTCCTGTTTTATCACCAAAAGTGTTCTTCCTTTTATCCATTTCAATACTTTTTAAAAGAGAAATAAAAGTGTTCTTCCTTTTATCCATTTCGATACTTTTTAAAAGAGAAAAATCAGAAGTGTTCTTCCTTTTATCCATTTCGATACTTTTTAAAAGAGAAAATTTTGTACTCTACTGTATATATACGATGATAAAGCTGAATAATAGTAATGTTAAATAGTTAACAGCAAAAAACCCATCGGCAAATTATACGATAGCAAAGCTAAATAATAGTACAGTAATGTTAAACAGTTAGTGATACAAAAGCTGAATAATAGTAATGTTAAATAGCTAATGGCAAAAAAGCCCATAAAGCTAAATAATAGTACAGTAATGTTAAACAGTTAATAGGAAAAAGCCAGCCAAGTAACAGTAATATTAAATAGCTAATGGCAAAAAGCCCATCTTTTTGGTGTTTCACCCCTTCAAAGCCAAGTAACTGTTCTTGGACTGCTCCTCATCCAGTTTTACTAACCAAAAATTAATATTAATTTGTTAATTTTTGGTTAGTAAAACCATCATAAAAGTGGACGGACATTTGTTAGTAAGACTGGTCTATGCTTACAACTCACATCAATCAAATATTTGCTCGCCCTAATTGAAAAACGGTTTCATTTTTATAAGTCAGACTAATCGAATATCGCATTATTCAAACTCGCACTAATCGAGACCTACCTGTAAATGGTTTATTTCATTTTTATAAGTCAGACTAATTGAGACCTACCTGTAAATGGTTCCTAGGTGTGATTAAGATGTAGATTTTATATGGCAATAAAAAAATCTTAATTGGGACTATCTCACTATATCAAATTTAGCCTGCATTAAAGAATTCTAGAGCAGTTGTATACCATTTCATAAATAGGAGCATCTCTTCATTTGGAAAATTGTAATAACTACTTCAATCTTGAAACATAAAAGAAGGGTGAAGAACTACTTCAAGCCTATTACCAACACTGCTGACTTCTATAATTGCTAAAATATATGAACAAATAACTTTAAAAAATTCCAACACTATTTAGATTCAACATTAACATTCCTCAATTTATACATTGGCTTCCCAGCCAGATATATTACCAGCCATTTATACAATTTTTCCCAAATAATATATTAAGAGTCTGAAAGTAGATAGATTTAATTGGAGCTTAATAATCACTTTGTCAGTAGGTCCAAGTTCAAACTTTTTCACAAATGAATTTTACCTTAAAAATATTTATAAATTGGTTAATGTTATTTACTGAATAATATCTATTATCCCATAGCATGCATCTATTGAAACAGAGAGACATTTACATAATATAAACAGAGAGACAATGACAATGATTTCTATCTCTTCCATTTATGTTTTGAAATTTTTGATTAAAGAAAAAGCTATTTTGATCATAGCATATCATGGAACAACCCAATCTGTAACAAACTTCATGACAGAGATAAAATATTAAAAATATGATATCATTTGATCTGTAGTCTAGTCATCAGTTAGGAATTCAATATCCATAACCATTCCACTTTCTGTGAGCTTTATAACATTATACTATAACAATTGATGATGCAATGGCACAAAAATTGAAATAAATACACTATGGATAGGATCACTCATATATTCTTACCCTATAGTGGATCAAAATCTGATCAGCATGGAATACTGACTGGTCATAACAGATTTCTCCATTTCTTTTCCATCATGAGATGATGGTGGTTGCTCCTATGCATGCAGTAAGGTGATGCATTCCATTCTATAGTTGAAAGAATAGAAGCCACCTGAAGAAACATCAGGGAGTGTTGGCTGGACAGAGTCTGAAAATCTAAATACTTTGAATACTGTTGTCAAAGTCAAAGAAATTTGAAACTCAAAAAAAAAAACTAGAGACACACAATAGATTGAACTATTCTCAACTAAAATTGTTTACAGAGATCTTTTTCTTTTTATTGGGGAAGGGAGTTTTGATATATAAACAAGCTGTTCCAGATTCCCTAGAGCAGCTAGTATATCATCATGATGAAATGATATTTAACTTATATAAGGGATAATTATAAATAATTTTGGTCTTTTGTTTTGAAAAATGACAATGTAAATGTATCTACTATTACTACTACTACTACTTGATATTCTTTTAGTATTTTGTATATTGAAACTGCAGTATGGTCTACTGTAATTTCTAGCCTCAATAAGTGCAAGAAGAAAAGAAAGAATTTGAATCTTAGCCCATTGATGGAACTCTAGCCAATGCAATTATTTGAGTACAAACTTTGTATTTTCCAAAAGCATGGCAATGTGTTAAAATAGTACCATCCTAGGAGACAATTATGATTAACCCATGTTTTTTATAACTTTGTAGTGCCTCATGATAGAGCAGAGCTGTTGCTCTTTGGTGGGAAATTCTGAGAGTGAGATATGATTATTGATAAGATTAAGTTGAATCAATTAAGGTTTTGAATTTTATCAGTGTTGAGAACTAGGAATAAATCACTATAGAAAAAATACAGAGTTAAATTGTCCTTTAATGAGTGTAAATTAAAATTAACTTCAATTATGATCTTTGTAATTGTGCATGTACATGAAGTATATTTTAGATAAGTACTGGTAGCTATATTTTACTGTCAAAATTTTAAGGCATTTTAATCATTGTTTTCAATCTTTCAAATTTTCTTGGAAAGGATTTAAATTATTTTAGTCTTTTTATTATCTTTTTTAATATCAGATACTGGTATTTTATCTAACATTTTGTTTTTATTTCAGCATATTTTTATTTATTTTTAAATGAGTTATGGCTTTTTATTCTACTTTATAAATTTTAACATTTTAATTTTTGCATTTGTATGTTTTTGAACAGCATTATTGACTGCTTTTGTTTTGATTGTCTTATCAAGTGTCCATTTGCATAATAAACAATACCATTAGAAAACATTATTTGTTAATCTTGTTTGGTTTTCAAAACAACTATTTTTCATATGCTTTGTTTTCTATGAACTTACCCACAGAGCCTTATGTATCAAATTAACCAAAATGCAAATCATAGTTACAGACACAATTGAGATGGTTGATGATTAGTAAGCTCTGAAACATATTTTATTAATTCATAATTTTTAAATAGTGAAAATTAAGTAAATTATGCTTTTACTTATATTATTATACTTATATAATTCATCTGCTAGAATTATTGAAAACAGCAACTTTAACTGAACATATATCATCAAATGTTTCTTGCTAATGTATGTGAATAACATCCTTTTTCTTTCAATTTAATCAAATGTAAAAAAAGTAGCCCAAAGTCATTAAATGGCAAACTGTAGTCTGCATTGGACCTGCAAAGATTTTTCATAGACTGAGGAAAATGAATCTAATTCAGTAACTTAAATACAAGTAGTCTTCAATTTAATATAACCACAAGGTTCAAACCAAACTTTTCAACTATAAGTTGGAATGATTGAAAGTCAGAAATGCCAAAAATTTAATGATTTCCTACTGATAATCTTTACTAGAACTTTATACATTATCACAATACTATAATGAACACAAACATATAAAAACCAAACATAAAAAAAATGTTTTTAGTACATCACTCTTTTGTGAATAGATTGCTACTCAAGTGAATTGCACTGATTGATCAATCACAAAATTTAGTGAGGCCATCCTGTCTCAAGTATGAGTAATTGTAAGTTGAGGACAACCTCTGTATGTAAAATGAGTCATAATAAAAGTTGTAATTGAATATTCTAGTCTGTAGAGTAGTCAAATATTTAGTGATTTCAGCTAATGGACAATCATCTATAGAATTTGATTCAAATATCATGATTTATTCCAGGTTTACAAAAATTGTTGTAGAAAAAATACTGTGTTCATTAATAAATAATGTGATAATATATTTACAATAATTAAACAGAAATATGACACACTATATAATAAATTTATTAATTTTATTTCAATTTCAAGCTTCTGGATCATGATGAATTAAATTTTTTCTAATACAGACCCCAATAAAATTAAACAAACAAAAATAACAGCCTTTTAAAGAGGAATATGAAAATTATAAACTTAAATGAAAAGAGTTTTTGGTATACACCTTCATCAGTTCAATTTCTATAATATAAAAATTATTCATTTAAAATACGTGTATAAGAATGTATAGCATTAGAATAACAATAAAATAATGATTTTAAATACCATAATTTTATTGTTATTCTAGCACTTGCTGTGTGTTCTTATACATGTATTTTAAATTATAGAATTTGAATTAATAAGAGTGTATACGAAAAGTGCTTTTCATTAAAGTTCATTCATTTAAGTTTATAATTTTCTTATTCCTGTCTAAAATGCTGTTATTTTTGTTTATTCATTAGAAGACATGGTACTTTAATTTTTTTTGTAAATTACTTGATTTCAAACACAAGATAATCAGCACATCTGGGTGGTGGCGCCGAGAGGGCGGGGAAGAGGAGACAAATTCCCTGGGCTCATAGAAGATTGAAGGGCCCGGGCTGCTTCCTAACAATAAGAATTTATTATATATATAGGATTTGATTTCAAACACAAGATAATCAGCACATCTGGGCAGAGGAGACAAATTCCCTGGGCTCATAGAAGATTGAAGGGCTCAGGCTGCTTCCTAACAATAAGAATTTATTATATATATAGGGCACAAAACCTGGTTCATACCGGGGCCCAGGATTTCTCTCGGCACTACTGCATCTGGGAGAACAATGCAAGAGATAAGTAGAATATGATTGATTTAGATGTACATGATAAGACACAAAGGGAAGTAAGGTTGTGAACATCAGGGAAATGAAAGGAGTGGAGATTAGGTAGATCTCTATTTGATGATCTTGAGATGAATTTTCTGAATGGATGAAAGAAGTGCAGAAACCAATGAGAATGAATGATCTGTATATGAAATGAGAGATTTATGAAAGAGAAGCATGTGAAAAGTTAAATCTATGGATGAGATATATATGTACAAGCTCAGTCTTTTTAGGCAGAAATTTTTAATAAATTCTTAGATACAAATTAACTGGAGTGCTTTCGGCTATTAATTTGTATCTAAGAATTTATTAAATAAAAATTTTTGCCTAAAAAACTGAGTTGTGCATATATATATAAAGCAAAAGTATAAAGTTACATCCTTGAATCTATGGACAAGAGTTTAAGCAATGTGGAGGATGTCTATACAATTTAAGATATAAGATTACAAAAAAGTAGTTGATAAAACAAAAGTTGATAGGAAAAAAATATAATGCTCAGTATAGAATAATGCATATTTGAGAATATTAAATGGAAATATGAATTAATAGATAATCATATTCATGTTCCCATGGAAATATGAATGTGATGAGTATAAAGAGGTACAAGAAGAGTATGCAAAGGTGATAAAAGAGAGTAAGAAGAATGAAAAATGAGAAATTGCAGAATGATTTTAAAGGAAACAAAAGAATGTTTTCAAAGAATATAAGAAATTTGAGAGAGGAAACAAAGTAGAAGTGTATCTGATATGAAAGTTGGAAGGTTAATAAATGATAAGTATTTCATGATATTTGTGAGCATTCTTACCATCCACTATACTAAGGATTTTTTAGACATATTAAAGAGAGTGATGAGAGTGAAAAAGATCAAAATAATATGTATATATGTAATGAATGAATGTAAACAGGAGGAGCAGTGTAGGAGATGTGTGAGTGCAACTAGTACTGATGTATGGTAAGAGCTTAGCATGGATAGGATCATGGCTGAAATGTTAGAACTATGGTGGGAAATCTGTTGTAGAATGGATGTGATATTTACATAAGCTATATTGGATGAATAGTCTTTCCAAGTGATTAAACTAAGTTTGTGATTGTTGCATCTATGAGGAAGGATCAGAGAGATGAATACAAGAATTAGAGATAAAAGTTTGCAAAGTATGGTTAGGAAAGTATTTGTTAAAAATTATAATTGAGAAAATGAAGCGATAACTTATGAGAGAGTAGAATGTATAAAGTGGCTTCAGAAAGAAGACATATGAATGAAATTTTCTCAATATACCATTGTGAAGTGTTTGTATATATGAAAGAGAATATTCTGTACTCTATACTACTGTGAATACTGAGAATGCACATAATCAAGTAAGTTGTGGAAATGGCAGAGAGAAAATGATATAAATGAATGCCTGTTTGAGGCAATGAAAATTATAAATGCCAACAATTGTGCAAGTATGAGAGTGAATTAAAGGTATGTCAGACTGTTTTAGTCAAGAAAGAGATGAAATAAAGATGTGTGATATCCTGGAGCTGTTTGTTTATGCATAAATACATGCATGAAGGAAGCTGCTACAAACAAGTTGAGAATGAAACTGGATAATAAGAGATTGCACCATTTGCTATAAACTAATGATACTGTTCTCTCTGATAGTAACAAGATCTGTGAGAAGAATTAGATTAAGTATAAATGTATGAAAGAAACTGCTTATGTGGAGTATATATGTTGTAAGATTCAGCTAAATGGAATAAATCCAATGCACAAACAAGTTTATATACTCAGGAAATATGTTTGAGAGAAAGGATGGCATTCATGAAAAGACTGTCAGGAAAACACCTGTTGGACTGAAAGTTCTGAACACACTTGAGAAATATGTTAAGAATGAGAATGGCAGTATATCAATGTGATTATCTCAATATTGATATATGGGAATGTGATTTTTATAATGCAAATGGCATAAAAAAACATCTGAACATAACTGATAGCTATACACAGCAAGTATCTCATAGGAGTTATAATTATCTTATAAACAATAAATTATGACAGCACCATGAAATATAAAGGAATATGGTTGATGCAATATGTAAATCAATTTTGAGGTAGTTTAGCCATGCTGAGAGAACTAATTAAAAAGCAATTAACCTGTGCTGAATGTATGCAGCACAGGTTAATTGTGCTAAATGATAAATTCATATTTGATTTTCATATTCAAATGATAAATTCATATTTATCATTTTTGATAAATATAAATTTTTACATAATATAAGATATTATAAACTGTGATTAACATTTATCAAGAGGAGAGAACAAGGGGATGGATATCTGACAATTTATGAATTTGAGGGTATTAATAAGGGACATACTTGTATGAAAAAGAAAATAAATATGGAGGATAGCACTGTTTCATTAGTAGATGTATGAGTTTTTATTTTCTTTCTCTTTTGAGTATTACCCATTCTCTTTGAAAGATATGGATATAAAGTTATTGTTGAAATTATAGAAAAATTTATTTCAATATTAAGTATTTTTTTTAATTATAGTAACTAAAGAAAAATTAGCTAAATAAACTAAAATCTAGCTAAACAAAATTTAAGCCAATATCTTTGAATAATAGTTTAGAGAGATTTAATTTAGAAAAATTTAATTTGAAATGAAGAAAATGCTAGTGTTTGTACATTGCATTTCTTTTCATACAAATTCTTAATTTATTTCATCATCACAAAAATGTCTCTATAAAATAAGTTTTGAACAAATGTTAAATCTTAACAGGTTCATATGATTCACAAATGTAGGCCTTTTATTCCAAATTTGAAATTTTTTACCAATAAAACTGAAAATATATTTATAATAACAAAGAAAAATGAATAAAAAGAATAATAAACTTTATAAATTTTTTAATTTGTATATATAAATCTGATAATACAGGAAAAAAATGCAGTTAATAATTTGGAATCTTATCTTGGGAGTTCCATAAATTACATCTAATTTATGGAAATGGGAGTTTTTTTTAAACTTTCAATTGTTTGTGATAGAGGAAGGAAACAAAAAGTTTTCACATAACTCATATTATTAGTATAATATAAAATTCAAACTTTGTGTGAAAATTTATAGATAACCCCTTATTAAAAGGACAATTCAATAAACAAATCTACATTCAACATCACAATAATTATCATTTTGTATTCTATTTTGATTATAATAACATATACAGTACAGTATTTTCTGGATTCTTATATTTCATCAGTTTACTTATTTACTCAGTTAATTTTCTTCCCCTTTCCCTATTTTTTATTGACCGAAATATATAGAAGGAAAATTATTCAAATTTTATGATAAATTTAGAATAAAAATACTAAAAAGCCTGAATATAGCACAAAGATTATTTAAAATATTAACGGAAAAAAAAAAAGGAGCAGTTCATATTTCAACTTTTGAAATAAAAACTGTCATTTCATACTGAAAGTCTTGCAATATTGTTTACAATTCTAACATGCTAAACATCTGATATTTTTACAATGCATTTTTTTGTAATATATTTGAATTTTTACATAATATAAGAGATTATTATAAATTGTGATTAACATTTATCAAAAACAGTTTTATTTGTTTAAAGAGATTAATGCAATTGGATTTTCTGAACAACAAACATGCATTTCAAATACTCTATATTGCAAAAACTAGTTTATTTAAAAATATATAATAGAATGAAATTAATCAAATTTTCAAAAAATAAAAATCATATTGAAGAAGCAAAAAAGACAATCATTAAAAGAAAATATGAAAACCTAAACAATATTCTAAATATTATATATAAATTTAAAAAAATATTTATATAGAAGAAGAATGTATAAGAGCCATTTTAAAACAAAATATCTACAATATCAATTTAAAATAGCAAAATATTCTTTTAGAAGATTGAGAAAATAAAAACTCCAATTTTAAAAACAAAATTTATTTTATTCTAAAATTTTAATTAAATTCTACAGAATTTTCATTTTCTTTTGCTCAATATTCATATTAAAAGATTAAATAAAAAAATTTTTTCATGTGATTAATTATAAATTAGAGAAATGCATGAAAAATTTAAGATTCATCCTATTTACATATATGCAATAAAAAAATAAAAAATTTTACCATACAGTAAATAAAAATAATGGTAAAAATTTACCATTAAATCTAATAAACATTTGTCAATTAATAACAAATCAAGCCAGTTATTATCAAAGCCAAATATTGTCAATATGGAATATGTATAAATAATTTTAAATTATTATAAGTGAAAATTCTAAAAAAAGTCTGAAATTGCTGTATAAAACTGATATTTTAAAAGTATTCTGACATTTTTGACAAAATCAAATAATTTATATTTAAATAACAAAATCAAACTTAAGTTTGCAATATTACATTAGCAATTTAAATTTCAAAACAGCAAACTACAGATTATCATATTTAAATAAAATTTAGAAAAATAAAAATAAATATATTTTATAGCTAATTTATTAAATCACTATTATTTTCAATAATAAATGTAATTAATTTTAAATTATAACTAACAAATATTGCATAATATTTTGAAAAATCCAACAAATAATTTTTAATCTAGATTATATTTATAGAAAAGAAAGAATATACAAAGTAGGATTATTTTTCCATATAATATGAATAATAAATTTAAAAAATTTACATAAGATGATAGTCACAATTTTTAAAAAAATTTTTAGCATAAAAAAAATTGAATTTTGAAATTTAAGATGAAAAGTAGGAAAAATATTTGATTATCAAACTTAACTATTGTATTTAATTTCAAAATGAATTGGAAGTATTGCTCAATTAAATAAATTTTGTCATTCAATAGATCATTTTATTATTAATATATATAACATGGATGCAATTGATAGTAGTGTATAGCAAAAGGAAAGGCATACTAGTAAATGCTCTTAATTCTGCAGAATATAATAAATACAGTTTATTCTTTGAGAAGAACATTTTTGATATTTATAATTATCATCACTACCAATTTATAGAATTACAAACAAAATTTATTTACAGTTTGATGATGGAACATGTAACTGTCAAAAAATATTTCTCATAGAATGAGCTATATTTATTAGATACTTCCTAGTTACAAGCTTTTACTATTTATAGTGTTAAAATACTCATAGTGTGATAATTATTAATATAAGCTAGCAGAGTTTTACATTAATAATATATAAATATTTAAAACAAAATTCTTATTTATTTTATTTATTGTTCAAGCAAACATATTATTAATTTGCACATTTAAATTTTATTTATGCCGTCTAAATAACTGATACATCAGGTACACTACCATAATATAAGTTGTCTGCCCATTCTATTAATTTCATATACATATAAATCATTTGACATGAACACAAGATTGAAAAAAATCCTCATCATCAATCTATATATTAATAAATAATTAGTAACAAAACTATTAATCTAAAAAATAGTGTTTTATGTTAAGTTTAAGCAAAACTACTAATGTAAAAAATATAGATCTATAAAAGCTTAAAATTAGGAAAATTATAATATTTTTAATATAAATTGTTTTAAAATCTATAAAATATAGATGGAATGTTTTTAAATCTAAGGAATTTAATCAAAATTATTTATTAAAAAAACAAAAATATTTCAAGTAAATCACATTTCATATTATTGCTGACTGTTTCAGGTTTCTTTGGATTAAAATCCTGAATGACAAGTTTTTCAACAAACATTTTTAAATTAATTATATAAAATAAGTATAAAACGGAATATAATAACACTTAATCTTAAAAATACCTAAAATTTTACATAATTTAACTAATAAAACAATATTTTTTTATTTTTTTAAGTATATCTTTTTTCAATTAAATAGGTTTTAACCTGATCTTAAAACTCATTTAAATTTTAATGATCATTAAGTAAATTTATTTATACAGATATGTTTTTCGATTCTTTTTTTTAAATATTTCGGTGATAAAGCTTTAAAACTTACCTTTTTCTCCTTTCAAAATCTAAGCCTTGCCTTAGGCATTAACAACAATACAAAACTTCTGAACTATTTCTTTCAATAAATAATCATCTAGAATGAAAATTGTTCTCTCACACTTTTCGCCAATTAAAATTACACCTGAATATTATTTTAAACACAAAAACAACTCTTTTATTTTTATAAAAATCTTCGAAATGAAAATTCCTATGAACAGTTTACTTGTTTTGCTGTTTACCTCCCGATCGAAAAATGGTTTAGCCTGGCGCGTGCAACTTTCATGATGACGTCATGGTCATTAACCTTTTTAAAAATAAAATACCGTTAGATATAAAATAATAAAAAATTTAAATATCCTAATATTTTGAATTTTTATATACTTTATATAATGTTTACTTATATATCATAATAAGATTTTTAAGTAATTTTACATTACTTACGTCATTAAAAGAGGGATATTCAAACTGCACATGTGCTAGTTACTTTCGTTTTGCCATAGTTTGAGATTTTTTTTTGCAGAAAAAGAAAAGTACTCATCAAAAAATGTCAATCAAAAATATTTATTACTCAGGAAAGTATTATGATGACAAGTACGAATATCGGTAAGAATTTAAATGTTGAAATATTTAATATTTTAGTACCAATTTAACTATGTTCAGTCTTTGAAATTTGATATAAAGATAAATGTACCAGATAAATTGATACTGATAAATTAACATTTTCAATGAATGTGAAATAGCATGCACATTTTTATATTTTAGTACCAATTTAACTATGTTCAGTCCTTGAAATTTGATATAAAGATAAATTGATACTGATAAATTAACATTTTCAATGAATGTGAAATAGCATGCACATTTCAGATTCTTTTTGGATACTAAAGTTTTAAATTTTCAAAAATTGTTTGATAAAACACTGGTTATATGGTAAACCGTTTAAATTATGAAATAAAAAGCACGTTGGATTGAATATTTATAAAAGTAACCCCCTAATAATATAATTTTTAGCAATTAATTTATTTTAGTATTTCAGTCTATATATTAAGAGATAAAATTGAAAACAAGCAGTTAACGAAGAAGTAAATATAGGCTTAACAAGTAGAATGCATTGTATGACTAAGCACTATGTTCAGTCATAATTACAATAAATGTTAAGTGCTGTACGATATAATTAGTATAAAAAATAATTCTAACTAATTAACATTAAAAACTGATTGACTAAATTTTAAGGTACCAATTTTAACTAATCGAAATTTATATAATTTTGTTACCTGAATTTTGTGTTAAAACAATATACGGTATACTCGATATGGCTCAATACATAGAATTATATATTAAGAATTAAATCATAAATAATAAAATTACGTATAATTTAAGTTTTGCAAAAAATAAAATTCATGAGTAAGAAGTAAGTCTTACATATCTGTAATCATATGCAACAACAATAAAAATACCATGTAGTTATGTTGCTTGCATATTTTATATTCTGATACAAATTTGTTACGCTATTCTCTTTCATATTCCAATGTATAAGAATAAAATTAAGACCAAGAAAAAAGAGTTAAATTTTTATAAGAACACTTTTTTTAAATGCATATATAATTTAAAACAGCACTAGCAGAAAAACACTTTATTACATCATAGGCAGATTCAGAAAAAAATGAGAGAGAGCACAATATAGATAACTATTTCTAATAATTTAGATGATTACTGTATGTGTTTTTTCTTCAAGTGATGATGAACGTGTCCAATGCCCCCCTCTGAATCTGCACTAAAACAATTAAAGGAAAGACATCTCATTTTTAAAAGAAGGAAAGTCTACAATTAAAGGAATCTTTTTGACCACTGTCAATTGATCTACTTCAGCTTATAATTTATTAAGATTTAAATTTTGCATAAAATAGATTGTAAGCTGAAGTAGACTAATTCACAATAGTTAAAAACATTCATTTAATTGTAGTAAAGCATTTTTATACTTAATGCTGTTTTGTCTCTTACAAGATGGCAGAATGTCTACAATCTTAAAATAATTATTATTCCTTAGTAGAAAATTAAGGAATAAACAAAACAAATTTTATTTTTTTTTTTTAAATATTTAACATTAGTAATGAGAAATCCCATAAATTTTGGACATTTATGACTTTGAAGGCAGAGTTTGAAACCGAACCCCATTATAAGTCGAGGACTATCTGTATATCAATATTGTTGTTTAAAATTTAAACAGTGATATTGACATATAGATAGTATATCAATGTCACTGTTTAAATTTGATGTAATGATTGGTCAGAGAGAATTCCTAAATTTAAGGTATTTTTAATTTATGATAGGGTTCAATTTGAACTGAACTTACCTTAAGTCAAGGAATACTTTAATATAAAAGTATCATCATAAATTTGTATCAATCACTGGCATCATACCTATAATTGATGATTATATCATATGTTTTTGCATGATTTCTTTTATGGATTACAAATACAGCAGACTTATTTGAAAATTAATCTATCTAAAAATTATGAAAGTTGGAAGATGATTTTTTTGATTAATAATTCAATGCTTCTATAATTAAACTAGAATTTGTATCAATTTTTTCAAATTTATAAAGTAAATTTTCTGCATATATAAAATTTGAAATTTATGAATCTGGCTGAAAATTTAAATTGAAATTTTCTTTGAAAATTTCTCATTTAACAGTTAAAAATATAAATATCAAAAGCAATCATTCAATTAATGAATATATTTAAAGGAATAAGATTTTTTTTTTGTGAAAGATTCTTGTACATGTTTTCATTTTGTATACATTAATTTTAACATAATCTGTAATCTTTTAATCTGTAGCAATAATATATCATAAGAAAGTATATGTATAAAGTTTACTAACTTATGTGAATTCAGCTTTATATAAAAATATTTTTGCTATGAAAAATATTCTAAAAATTACTTTTTAATTTACAATGCAATATTACAATTTTATATGCTAGTATTACAACAATAATTACAATACTGCTATCAGTTGTCATTAATTCTTATTATAATGTTATCAACTGTTAACTCTTGATTTAATAATAATTGTAAGTCATAATTACTATAATATAACATGATAATCGTATTATAAATTATATAATTTGTAATATGATATGATATAATGCCTTTATATATCCTGCCTTGTGAGTCAATTTTACTAAAAGCACATATTTTAATTTTTAACATAATTATGTACATAATTTTTTATATATATATATATATAGTAATTATGTAAAACATTTTTAATAATAATGTAAATATATGGCAACATATATAAATCAACTTGCATAAAAAATTTGATTTATATAATATTGCTACATGTGAGTTTTAATCAGTCAGGGAGCTTTTGTATTAGATTATAATTCCATAGCGTTCTGATTTGGCCTGACAACACTGCATTGCTGTTCATTTGTTTACCGTTTTTACATTGTCATCGTTTACTTTGGAGTGTTGTCTTCTGGAATACGAGCTGTCAGCGAGATCGTTACAAACGATTGTTATTTCTTCGCTGTTGAAGATGGAGTGTCAGGTGTTGTTTCTTCGCTGTTGAAGATGGAGTGTCAGGTCGAGAAAAACGAACATTGCATATTCTGTTGTACGAGTTTAACTGAGGTTCAAGTGCAGTAAATGCAGCTAGGAACATTCTACGAGTTTAACCAAGGTTCAAGTGCAGTAAATGCGGCTAGGAACATCTGTGAAGTGTACGGAATTAATGCCATCGGTGAAAGCACAGCAAGGAAATTGTTTTCTCATTTTAAAGCGAATCAGTTTGATTTGCATGATGAAAGATGCACAGGAAGACCATCCAATTTTGATGAGGAACGTTTAAACAGTTTGATCCATGAAAATCCACGTCAGACAACCAGTGAATTGGCTAGTGTGATGGAATGTGACCAAGCAACCATCGTTTGACATTTGCATTCCATGGGAAACATCTAGAAGGTGGGTTCATGGGTACTGCACGTGCTTAGTGAAAGAAACAAAATTGATCGTTTGACAATTTGTGCTTCTTTGTTGTCTTGTCATCAAGTTTCCATTGCACAACATCAATTGTTCCTGTCACACATTGTTACTGGTAATGAAAAATGGTGTCTATATGTGAATATCCATAAGAGGAAGGAATGGCTTAGTCCCAAGAAAAAAGCAACTCCTCATGCAAAATGTGCTGTTCATCCTAAGACGGTTATGTTATGCATATGGTGAGACACAAAAGGAGTACTGTACCATGAATTCCTTCCTAGGAATGAAACCATCACATCAGAAGTTTATTGCCAATAATTGAGACGACTTGCATCCACAATTTGAGGAAAAACGGCCTGGACAACGCCACATTATTCTGCATCATGATAATGCACGCCCTCATGTTGCCAACATGACAAAAGCAGTTATCCAGGAACTCTGATGGGAGATTGTCCCCCATCCCCCCTATTCACCAGACCTTGCCCTTTCAGATTTTCACTTTTTCCGTTCCATTTCCAATCGCATTCAAAGACACACGTTCGATGATGAAACTGCTCTCCAAACTTGGATTGATGACTTCCTAAACTCAAAACCAACAGATTTCTACAGATGGGGATCCAAAAACTACCCCGACATTGGCAGGAAGTTATTGACGATGACTGAGATTACATTGTTGAATAGTTGCTTGCTTGATTTGGTCAAAATTTTAACTGAATTTCATAAATAAAACACTAAACAAACAAAGTTAACAAACCTATATTTAAAATGTTATGGAATTATGCATCAACTGATATTTACCATAAATAATACATACATATATATATTATAATTTTGTATAATTTTATTAAATTTGAAGTTTTTTGTTGACTAAATGAGAAGAATGATTGATATATATCTCTTGATATCTTATTTATAAAAAATATATATATTTTTATCAATGATAATTAATAGTTAATGTTATAGCCATGTTTTTCAAATACAGAAAATTTCAAAATATTAAAAATTCTATATAATTATATTCTATTGTCAGGACCACATGGAGATAACAAGATTAATAGTTTTTTATTTCGAATAAAAAGAAACAAAAATTTGAATGTCTAAAATGCTTTATTTTTAAAAATATGAAAATGTGTAGACTTGTCTGAAAGATAAAAAAACTGGTCACTTAAGACATTATTTAGATAAATTATTGTAAAGCATCTGAAATTCTTTCAGATGATTTATTTTAGAATAATTGTCTTAAGGGATCAGTTTTTTGCCTTTCAGTCTGCAAAATTATTATTATTCAAATGAAACAAATACAGATATTCCACAGTTTATGAAAATAATTAGAACCAAAGTTTTTTTGTGTAATTCAAATCTTGAGTAATTTAGAAAAAATAACTTTTTAATAAAAATTGGGTCAAAAATTCCTGGAATTGAGTGGACTATGGTGATTGCACTTAATTTGTTATGCCATTCCCTGACTGGAGAAGATATTTACTGTATATCTTATGATATAATCAATGTAGTAATATATTTAAGGCCAACAAGCAATACATATAAAATATAAATTTAATAACATGAATTTTTAAATGTAAATTAAAGTTCGCAATTGTAAACTTATGAATATCGTACAGGTTTATGCTCTGCAGGTGAAAAAAATATGGCAAAGTTTTTATGTAAAATTGGATAAACATAAACTGGGATATATTAAACCTATAGTTTAATATTCTTATAATATAGTTTAATATTGACATTATATTTCTGATTGTCCATTATTATTCAGAAACCAAATATAGTATATCAGTTATTATAATTATCATATTTTAATGAGATTTCAAAAGTTATATATTTGGTATAATAATAAAATGACCTTTTTGAATGCTCTTTAATTGATTTTCTAGATAGTCAATTTAAAAAAGGCTTTAAAAATTAAATTAAAAATACAAAAATATAGCACAATAAAATCCCAATTATCCATGATAATTGGGAGTGAACTGAGGGAATCTCAGATAATAAAACTTTAACATAGATGATTTGGTAAATTATCATTAAATAAATTGGATTTGAATACCTTAACATAATGTGTACACTATTTTCAGGTTCGACGTATTTATTCAATATAACAATTTTTATTGTATAATTTAAAAGTAAATTGTAGTTTGTATCATGTTGAACAACAATAAATTACAATAAAACAATTAATTTTTATAAGAAACAGTTATATTTATTTAATAAATATATCTTTTAATGCATTTCATAATAAAAGAATAGCTTCTCAATTTTTTATATTGTTTTTTATTTTAACCATTATAAACATTGTCTTAAATATAAATAGGCAGTTTTCAAATTCTTTTTAATTAAAAAAATGCATATACAGTAAAATCTGTCTAAGCTGGACACTGTACAAGCCAGAAACTTGCTCACCATGCTGCTTAACATTGAAAATATTTTTATTCATAAACAACCTCCATAGAAATATCAAAGAAAATATCTGTATAATGTGAAAATTGTCTAATGTGGAAACAAAGTACTTTAAAATTTCACTGAATAAAAAAACACTTTATAAGATGGAAAAATAATTTTTCCATCTTATACAAGGAAAAAGTGGCTTTGATTTTGAAACCATTGGTCAGCCTGAACAAGGAATGGAAGAATTTTCTGAAGTATCGCATCTTGATGAAATTTGGACATTTATAGGAAAGCTTGAAGACATTAATATGCAGGTAAATGCTGAAGAATATGTCATTGATAAAATCTTTTTAATAGAAACAGATGATGAAACTGAGTGATTTGAGCCAGTCAAGAGAAAAAAATTATAAATGAAGATGATGGCAGTTGAAAAGGATTAGGAAGAGAGTTTCCAGAAACATAAAAAAATAAGAAATTTTGCTAATGCTATGAATAAATTGGTTGGGTTAAAAGAATTTTCTGAACATCACAGTTGCATGAAAATTATTGAAAAACTTTTGCAAATAGGTACAGTGATACCTCGGTTCACGAACACAATCCCTTCCTTGACCCTGTTCGTGATCCAAAAAGTTCGTAATCCAAATCAATTTTTCCCATTGCAATTAATGTAAATCCAAATAATACGTTTTGTCCTAGAAAAAATTTTAACATGTTATGGCTTTATGTGTGTAAATAATACCCTAGAAAAAATTTTTAACATGTTATGGCTTTGTGTGGAAATAATACATTAAATAAATATAACAGTAATATTAGAAGAAAGCATGTTTAACACCACCACATAACAGTAATATTAGAAGAAAGCTTGTTTAACACTACTTTCACAATAACAGTAATATTAGAAGAAAGCATGTTTAACACCACCTTCACTAACACACAACTTTTTTGGGAGCCATAATAAGGGATAAATTTAATTAAATAAAGACAACTTTTTTGGGAACCATAATAAGGGATAAATTTAATTAAAGAAAAAAAATTTTTTTGGGAGCCATAATAAGGGATAAATTTAATTAAATAATGAAAATAACATTAGAAGAAAGCATGTTTAACACCACCTTCACTGACACTTTTAACTTGGGAGCTATAATATGGGATAAATTTAATTAAATAAAGAAAAAAACTAAAATATCATAAAGCCATAAAATAAGGGATAAATTTAATTAAATAAAGAAAAAAACTAAAGTAAAGCATGTTTAACACCACCTTCACTAATACTTTTAACCTTTTTGGGAGTGTGGAAATAATATAGAAAGGAAATAAATATAACAGTAATATTAGAAAATAATACAGAAAGGAAATAAATATAACAATAATATTAGAAGAAAGCGTTTTTTCCCTAGAAAAAATTTTTAACATGTTATGGCTTTATGTGTGGAAAAATACAGAAAGGAAATAAATATAACAGTAATATTAGAAGAAAGCATGTAATTCAGAAAGGAAATAAATATAACAGTAATATTAGAAGAAAGCATGTTTAATGCCACCTTCACTAATACTTTTAACTTTTTTGGGAGCCTTAATAAGGGATCACCTTCACTAACACTTCTAACTTTTTTGGGAGCCATAATAAGGGATAAAGAGAGGAAATAAATATAACAGTAATATTAGAAGAAAGCATGTTTAACACCAGTGGAAATAAATATAACAGTAATATTAGAAGAAAGCATGTTTAACACCACCCACTAACACTTTTAACTTTTTGGGAGCCATAACAAGGGATAAATTTAATTTATTAACACACTTAACTTTTTGGGAGCCATAATAAGGGATAAATTTAATACACAACTTTTTTGGGAGCCATAATAAGGGATAAATTTAATTAAATAAAGACAACTTTTTTGGGAACCATAATAAGGGATAAATTTAATTAAAGAAAAAAAATTTTTTTGGGAGCCATAATAAGGGATAAATTTAATTAAATAATGAAAATAACATTAGAAGAAAGCATGTTTAACACCACCTTCACTGACACTTTTAACTTGGGAGCTATAATATGGGATAAATTTAATTAAATAAAGAAAAAAACTAAAATATCATAAAGCCATAAAATAAGGGATAAATTTAATTAAATAAAGAAAAAAACTAAAGTAAAGCATGTTTAACACCACCTTCACTAACACTTTTAACTTTTTTGGGAGTAATAAGGGATAAATTTAATTAAGTAAAGAAAAAAACTAAAATACCAACAGAGATAAATTTAAATTAGTAAAGAAAAAAACTAAAATATCAACACTTGTTGGAACTTTACTGTACCCATATGAGCCTTTTTTGGGTACAGTAAAGTTCCAGCACTTGTTGGAACTTTACTGTACCCATATGAGCTGGGCAAACTGGATTACTGCTGAGTGAGGCTGTGCGCAGGGTTTTATGCGCTCCATGCATTCCGTGCGTGTCTGTTCATGAACCAAAGCAAAATTTGTTCGCAAATGGTGTTTGTAGACCGATTTGTTCGTGATCCGAGGTATCACTGTATAATGATGGAAAGAGAAACATATAAAAAAAAATCTCTTGACGAAATGTGGAAAAGAAACTTTTGTAATTTTTGGACTTAATAAAAATACTACATATAAGAACTGAAGAGTGAAATTTCAAAATAAAACTTATAGTTCAGTCCTACTTGTTGCATGTTTTTCTAATACAGCATTATATGTCCAGTTTATTTGCTTTTCAAAAATACTTTATGCATTTTATTATGTAGGCTAATACAATGATTTGGTGCTATAGTTTATTTATATTACCAAAATATGTACTATTGCAATAACAATGTATTGTAAATGCATTGAATGTTGTTTCTTTTTATGCCAGAATGAAACTTATATAAGCTGGAAAACTGTCTAAGGCAGAAAATTTTTCTTGTCCCTTGGGATTCCAGCTTAGACAGGTTTTATTGTATTAAAATCAGAAAAATTTTACTATAATATACATATACAGCAGATAATTTTTTTTCCCAGATAGACATATCTAATAAATGGTATTGAAATAAAAATATTTTACTCTATCCTCAAATTCTTTTGAAGAATTGAATTCCAATTAAAATGCAGCAATAATATTACTTTTATGTCAGTATTGAAACTACTTGTTCAGTGGTGGCACTGTGATGGCTTGGAGAGATTCAAATCTAATAATCTCAATCAACTCTCCTTAAAGCTACCCAAATAAAAATAGCCTAACCAAAAATTTGTCTTTAATAGTTCTTGCTATGCAAACATCGTTCAAAGCAAGTTCCTTTAATCACTTCCCACCAAATTGCAAACCCCTTTTATATAGAAGTTCTAGAAATGCCACTGTTCTTGTTAAAAAAACCATTTAAATACTAATTAAAGAATTTGTATAATTATGTAGATAAGATAGTCTCTAATCTTTGAGACTAAAAGTGAATTCTAAACATTAATTTTCCTTGACTTTTAATTATATAAAAAAAAATTCAATCCCTCATATACAACTTTAAAAGATATGATCTTTATTAATAAAATATTAGTTGATATCACTTTTATAAGAAACATTCTCAAATTTCGGACAAAACATCATTTATGGAAATGTCCACAATTCATTTTTGTACTTTTTCAGTTATTATATAGACTTGCGTTAATCTGGTCAATTTCAATCTAAGTTTACAAATATGATTATATGTGAGTCATATTTGTAATGCTACATATCCGTAATCTATATCTATTACTTGTCTTTCAATGAATATTAGCTATAAGCCAACATAAAACTAGAATAATTGAAGGAAATAAAAGACAAAACAATAACTTACACTATTATACTAATAATAGGAAATTAATACTTTTTGGACATAGTCCATCAGTATGCATTAAATAGAATGATAGAACAAGTTTAAATAAAACAGTATTAAATTTAAATGTGTTCTGTTTGTATGCTCATGTTTCTTTTATTATGCTGTGAAAATTAAACATAGATATTTTCTGAAACATTATTATTTAATTATCTTTCAAAATATAATAAATCAATTTCTTCCTCAAATTTCATACAATATAAACTAGTTATTAAATAATAATGTTTCAGAAAATATCTTTCAAAATATAATAAATCAATTTCTTCCTCAAATTTCATACAATATAAACTAGTTTTTATCATAAATATTAGAATTTGTTATCATTTAACACAAGGTTATTATTTTTTTTCTTATAGGCATGTTGTGTTGCCAAAGGAAATTGCTCGATTAGTTCAAACTAGTAAACTCATGACAGAAGAAGAATGGCGAAAAATAGGTGTTCAACAAAGTCATGGCTGGATACATTATATGATTCACAAACCTGGTAAATACTGTATAGTATTATCATTGTTTTAATTATTTTCATTACTAATAGCTGTATTGTATAGGAAAGCTTTATACTAACACTGCATAAAGTTTATACAGTTTGATTTTAATATTATCCTAATTTTCAGAACCTCATGTTTTATTATTCAGAAGACCAATTCAAGGTAAACCACCCAGCCAAGAAGAACAAATGCAACAAGATGAAGATGACTTATGATCTAAAATATAGTGACTGTAAATAATGTATATCTGATTTCATCATAGCTAATAAAATTGAAATCTTTCTTTTTATTTTTTGCAACTATTTTATATAGTTGTTCAGAATTTAATGACAATAATTAATGTAGCTAATGCAAACAAGGAATGTAGAATCACTTCTCTTGATTAAATTCAATAAAAGTATTTATAGTACTGTAATTTTTATATTACAGTATTAAATTCCACTAATTGATATCCCTTCAGTATATTAAATCATATACTGTTTCAATGTTCGCAAAATTAAAAATTTTTCAAATAATTTACAAGGTAATGACTAACCTATAATTAATAATTAAAACATAAATTTATTCATTTATAATAATGTATATTCTTAATGATTATTAAAATATTTTTCATAAGATATAAAATGTGTTATTACTGTTAAATGTTTGTGTATAAATGTGTTACTACATATGCTAATTTTTTTAATCTGACCAGTTTATATTAAATGTTTAGTGAACCTACTCATATTACAAATTTCTAATTGATAAGTTTAGCGATTTTTTTTTTTTATGTATTCAGCATTAATATCTACAATAGCACAATGTATAATTGACTATTTTCATTCCAGAATGGAACAAATTAATAAATGCATAAGATTAGTTCAGTCGTCATAAACTGTAAATATCTGATTTTTAATGAAATCATACTATGACTGAATTCTGAACTATGCAAAATGCTTTTTTAACAATGCTTTGACTAGTTCAAAAGTTCTTTTCCTCCGAACAAGATACATGAAACCAAAGCGCTTATAAGGTATGCGTTTCAACTTCTATGGAATACTGGGTCACGTAACGCGACCCAGTATTCCATATCCAGTATCGTTAGGAGCGCTGGAGTTGCGTTGAACACCAGCGCTCCTAACGATAGGTGGCTGTACTAGGACGATTGGCGAGTTTCCATCCTTCGCTTAGCGTTGGAATGCACCGCAGTCTGTCTACATTGCAGTCGAGTTATTTCTCAATTTTCCTGGATTTACCGATAGAGGTCGTTGGCAGAGTGTGGTTGATTTGTTATTAGAAAGAAGTGATCGTATATTTTCGATATTATTTTAACATGAAGCTTTAACTCGTTTTAAATATTTTAACGCGCACTTAATTAGTAGGCGGTAAACATTTTGCATTTCTCTCATCATCGATTTTCATGAGTGAAAGATTATTTACGTCTTTCGTATAGTTAATTTGCATAGTGATGCCATAATAGGGCGATATTCATTTTTAAAATATATAATTTACGAAAATTTCTATATTTAATACTTTAGACCAGGGGTGGGCAAACCGCGGCCCTCGGAACTAGTTAATGCGCCCTCCAACCAATAGCTATAATGCCAAAAAATTTTATCGATAAATAAAATGAATACAAAAAAATATCAGATCTGTTCCATATCTCAGCAATATAGTTTATATAATTTCTAGAAAAGTAATAAATAATAAT
>AYEL01070340.1:0-35117 GCA_000484575.1 Olivierus martensii
TGAGGAGTGATACTTTCCAGCGGGCCGACCTCGGGTCCCCACAGTATTATGTAAATGTTAATGCTCTGTATACTGATGATAAATTTTAGTAAGATCAAAAAAGTTTTATATATAAAATAAAGAAATAGTTTCTCTGCTTTTAGATCTTATGTATAATTACTTATTGATTGTAGAAACAGATAAGTTGGTTTTTTTATTATAATATACTATACAATCTCAGATCTGTTCTTCATATCAACAATTGGTTTGTATTGTTATGTAATAAATTGAAAATTACATTTGCTTTCTTTTATATACTAGCTTCTTTTAAGAGACTTTTTCGATATTGCTGCTACTCCTAACAACAATCAAATAATACATCTTTTTGTAATTAAATCTTACCTGAAACTGTGTATTTTGTATTTTATGAATAGTAAAACTTGTTTAAACCTTTTTAATCATATTTAATAATATCTTATATGAAAAGCTGTTTTTTAAATCCTGTTTCAAAAGTAAATTCAGTTCCTGTTTGTTTATAGTGGAACAGTATATGAAAGCACATATAAATAATGCCATAAATGCTACATGTTATATACAACTGGATCATAATAGAAGATTTATTAAAAATCTCTCTAAAAGAAGCTAATATATAAAAAAAAATGTAATTTTCAATTTATTACATAACAATAAACCAAGGGTTGACATGAAGAGTAGATTTGAAATGTATAGTGTTTTTTTAGATAACAAGATTCTATGGCTAAAAGAAATCTATATAGAATCAACTGGAAAATGCCTAGAAACATACATAATGGAACATAAAAATAATATACATAAAGGCATTTTAAATGCTGTACTTTTGTTAAAAACATACGAAAATTATGTGAAGATTAACTGGAAGAATGCAAAAGTCATAAGGAATTTGAAAAGTCATAAGGAGGTCTCTTAAAGATAGCAGATATTTTACAAGTCAAAAAACTGAAGAAAAACAACTTTATTTTGAACTTTAATAATCCTCTTTGCATTTTGTTTGCTTGGCAATGGTGAGGAATTTAGTTGTAAGTGCTTTTTATTTCTATTTTTGTATTTCATATAGTTTTTTTAATGCTTAATACAACACTAATATAACATCATGCATGGTTTCATCTTATTTGTATCTAGTTTCATTTGGTCATTATTAATATTGTCATTATAATGTTATTTTAGTATATCTTGTTATGTTTTTTAACACTTTCTCAGTTATACATAACTGCATTAGTTTATTTTATAGTATAGGCAATGCTTTTGTCGTCTTATATTGATACATTTATGTTTTTAGACTGTTTCTTCTCTTTTTCTATCTATGCTATGCAGCTAATATAGGCCCACTGAGATGCTCAAAAACATTTCAGTTAATAAATAATTTTATTCTGTTAATAGCTTTGTTTAGTATGCATTTAATAGAAATAAGATTAATTTAAATTTTATTATGTAATTGAAACAAAAATGATGATATGAAATTTGCTAAAATCATAATCATCACTTCTTTATAATTCACAAATTGACACCAGCTTCAAATCAAGTTTGTAATGTCTGGAACAGAGAGAGATTATCCACTAGCCACAAATAGGCATGTGACTGAGGCCTCTGCCAATAGGTGTCCTCAAAAGCAGATTAAACATTATTAAACAATTTAATAATTTATTTTAAAAAGTTTTGTGCCTATGGTCCCCAAAGATCTTGATCCAATCTGGTCTGGATTTTCAAAGAGGAGCTCTAATAATAACATTATGCCTATATCTTACTGGAAAAATGGGCAATACTTGAAGAAGAAAAGACAATTGAACACAACTAATCAGATGGTGCACACATCCATATCCATATACATTATAATAACTTTCTTCATAATCATTCTTTTCTTCATACAAATATTCCTCTTAATCATTTTTCTAAATCCACATATCCTCAGATATTTATTAACTTGTTCTCATTACTTTTTTTCATGGCCTTCTTCTTCCACATATACTGAATGTTAAGTGTTTAATATTTATACATCCAGCATATGTATGATTTGTTAATCATCTCTCATTCACTTCACATTATCAAATCACCTTAAGATTGATTTACATATCTCATCAGTCACACTCCTTTTTGCTTCTCTATTCCTTTCACACTTCTTTCTTTGAAACACAATCATATTGTGTCACTACAGCCATTTTCCTCAAGTATCTCATCTAAACTATATTCAAATATTTTTAGTTTTTCATACCATACCAGGTCTCATTCTCCTATATCCCCATCAGGACCGCATACATTGAAGCACAGCTATCTCAGCATATTTCTTTAACATACTCACAATTTTACAATCTAATGTTTGCTTTTCTGACAACCTGCTGTAAATGTGATTCTTTTTTCAAACATAATTCTCAAATGTATACCTATTCTCCTATTCCAGATTCACCCTATTCAAATGCAGTTTTATCTTTATTGCACCTATTCTTATCTTTTCTTCTCATATGCCTCAATTAATTGTGCACAAATGTTTTCAGATTTTGTTCACTCTCAGAAATAAGAACAATGCCATTAGCAAATCGATGCAAGATTCCCATGTATCAAATGTTTGATGATATAAACTAGATTATTAATTTCTTTTAATAAACATTAAAACAAAAATACTGAGGTCACAATTAGCTCTATATCCCCTATTATTATTAGCATCAGACAGCATTTACTATCACTATCCATCTTTACACCCAATTCATTCACTGCAGCTTCCTTTTTGTAAGTACTCGTTAAACAGCCCTGAGTATGGTATTCACTCTTGCTTCAATCCTTTCTCATCACAAATCATTATGATATCCCTTTATTCACTCTTACACTTGACTAATGTTTCAATACATCACACTCACTGTCTCAAACAACCATTCATTCATAATATTGTATATTCCCTCAGCACTTTTCAGTTTATCTCCATTCATTCATCATATGCTTTCTAATATCTATAAATGTATAGCATATCTCTTCCTCGTGCACAAATATTTCTTCACAATCATAAACATTGAGCCAATAATCCACACATTTTTCTTCATTTCTGAAGCAACATTGCACATCCTACTCATTCATTAATCACCTTTATCAATATCTCAATTACATTATTATCAAAAACCTTCCCAGCCACACTCATCAGACTTAATTCTTGTATTCACTTCTCTTTCTTTTCCCCCTTGTAAATAGATACAATCATAGCTTTAATCCAATTACTATAAACCACACCATTTGTCTGTCTGAAAGGTGTATTGGCACCAGATGCCAATATATCTTTCAAAGTTCTAATATTCATTTCACAACACCTCCTACCATACTTCAATATGTTAGCTATTATATCATACTATACATAATATACTATACATGAATGCTATTGGTGCATTATATCATACTATAATGCACCAATAGCATTCATAACTTTTCATACAGATCTCCCCATATTATCATTGCATTCATTGTGTGTCATTCTTTTCATCCTCTACAAAGTTCAATCTATCTTCATCTTTTTTCAAAACATAATAAGAATATTTCCATGATGTTTTATTTGTTAAATTTAGATTTATTCCACATCAACTTGCTAGCTTTATCTTTTATACAATATATATGTACTCTCCTAGTTATAATGGAGTTGTTTTAATAACCCCATCATAGGTTGAAAAAAATTGTAAGTCAAAAATGGCCAACAATGGTAATAATTTTAGAAGTAATAATAGACAATAGAAGACTGGACCCTTCAAGTGATAAAATCATTTGGATTTGATCCTGGATCCTCCAAGAAGATAAAATAATCCAGAATTGAACCCATCTTTTAAAATATTAAAATTGTCCACAATTGAACTTGATAGTGATTGATTTAATGCACAACCATCAGCCAATTGTAAATTTTTAATATAATTGAAAAAGTATTTTTAGCATTGTAAAAGAATTAAGACAACATTTCACTTTGAATCATAAAATCCCACATTTGCATTGTTCCAGGATTCACAGTAGTACAGATTACATGGTTTTGTTACTATTCTCTGTATTTTTGTATATATATTTGTGGTACTGCGGTACATAAATACTAAATCCATTTGTTTTGATATTCATCATATTTATGAAACTGATAAAATTGTATTTCTGCCATTTTCCTATGACTGTTAGTGTAACCAACACAACACAGTATGGCATAATAAAAATTTTGCAGAACAACAGTTACGTCAAATTACAATGCTGTATTTTAATTTAATGTAATTGTTAATGTTCATAATGTAATGTATATTTCTTTTCTAATCATATTGTTTTCTTATTTAATTAATCTGATTAGATTAGTTTCAAATAAGCTGCCATATCTTATATTGGATATACTATATCTACTTGTGGTCAATTTTAGATCTGATTACAAGCTAGTCAGCACTCATGATATTAACTAGAAGGTTGAAGAATAGAGTTCAGTGGATTGGGCCTGGACGACTCCTGAAAAATGGGAGGCATAGGACTGGAATTTGAACCTGGATCCAGTAAGGTGATAAGCAAATGCTTTACCCTCCTGCCATCCATCTGACATTAAATCTATAATGTTAAGTTAATTGGTTCAGCTTTATATCATCAATATGGCAGCTAGAGGAAAAGACACAGGCATTATTAAACCTTTTATTGTTACAGAATATTCATGGAAATATTCTTTATCCTTTAGTATCAACATAGTGCATCATTTAATTACCTGCTTCCAGTATGAAATAAGAGTATTCTATATGCTGCAGGTGTCATTAGCATATTTTCTATTTGTTGAAAATAGTTGTGCTGGTCCTCTATCTTTCATATTTTAATAATCTTTTATGGAAATTCTTATTTCAGTTTGCATCATTTCAGTGTGCATCACATTTTTCAAGAATACATTTCTGATGAAAAATGGGGAATCTCCCTTCTTTCTATCTATTCTTACTTCACTGGCTAGATCTTTCACGACATTTCCTGTAAGTGTAACTTCACTCAAGCATTTCAATAGATCCTGTGAAGATTTAACTGTGTACTTATAATTATCTAACTTGGTCCCACACCATTTAGCCAGTTGTTTTTCAATATTATAGGTAGGAGAGCGTCTCTTCTCAACGATCGGTCTTGCTGCAGGTGGTTCCTTATGCATGGTGTGGGACCAAGTTAGATAATTATAAGTACACGGTTAAATCTTCCAAGATTTCTTGAAATGCTTGAGTGAAGTCACACTTACAGGAAATGAGATAATGACAGTTTTAGACTCTGAGTCCTTCTATCCTTCCCTTCTCTGAACACCATGTGTCTATTGTTTTACCGTTTCCTTTTAGAGCATACACAAGGTGAAGACCAGGACCCTGCAATGCTCAGGGACATCACACATCTAATATGCCATAACTTCTTTTTTGAATTTAAAGGCCTCTTCTACAAACAAGTTCAAGGTGTTCCAATAGGGAGTCCTATGGTAGGAGTCTTAACTGAGATCATGATAAGGGAGGTAGAGGGGCAACTCTAAAAGTGCAAAAGTGCCTAATATCTAACACCACACTATATACTAGATATGTTGATGACATATTTGTACTTTGGAAGAATTTTAGTATGGCGGAAGACCTTGAGAGGCCAATAGACCAATATGGGCTTAGCCTTAAAAGAACTCTAGAGAATAAGAATGAAGTGAATTACTTGGACATTAAAATCATTGCCACAAGAGGAGGACTTGATACCACCGTGTACATAAAGCCAACTACCACACTTGTCTTGATCCCTAGGCGGTCGTATGACCCTTGGGCATATAAGAAGTCAGCATTTGTGGCCTATTTTAGAAGGAGCCTGACTCACTGTAGCAACGAAATGTACAGGAAACAAGAACTGAAAAGGATTTACTATTGGGGCAGGAAACACGAATATGGCATGAAGTTTATGAGGAAAATTTATAAAGAACAGAAGATGAGGTTTGAAAATGAAAGCCAGTCTCTCAGTCAACAAGGCGATCCATTAGACGATGAGGAGACATTAGAAATGGGTAATCGGTTCCCTATACCGTTTAGGCTACATTCCAGTAAGGTTGTAAAGAGAGCGCTTAAAACTGCTAATAAAAAATGCACTTTTAAAAGACCCCCACAGTTTTTAGCCTGCTTAGGAATGAAAAAGAGAAGCATAGCAAAGAATATAATTCTGGTATTTATAAAATTCCTGTAAGCAATATAGAGGACAACAATGATGAAGTCTATGTGGGCACCATGGCTAGAAATTTTAAGAATAGGCTGGCAGAACACAAGGACAACTTGGTCAAAAGTAATTTTGTCATTGCCTTAGTACAAAGGGCATTCCAAAAAGATGTTATTATTTTATGTCAAGATGCAAAAATGGTTAAAAATGTCTATGACCAGAAAGATCTGCCGATAAGGGAGAAAATTGAAATTTTAAAATCCAGTGAGAAATGAAACTGTTATTAACGTTAGGCAGGCTGAAGAGTTGAGCAATGCCTGGAAGTATGGAGTGCAAAGGCATTGTTGTTAATTCTGGAGCATATGTTAATTTTATTATCAGTGCTAAAGATCCTATTTCCCCATTCTTGTTAATTTTTTTTATTATTATAGCATAACTTTTATAACCGTATAATTGCTACTTTCGACTGTTTTATTGTTTATTTCAATGTTTTTTTAAAAGTATTCTATATGTTGTAATTTGAATTCTTTGTAGTTCTAAATGCGTTTCGTTTGTAATTCTGTATAACTGGAGATTGTATATAATGTAGAAAAAACGTTATTGCTTGTATTAAAGTGTTAATCTTTTATGTTTGATTGCTATTTGTGCTCTTTAATGTTTGAACTTGTGACATTTCTTGTTTAAAAACTGTTAATATAAAACGACACTATAATATGTTTCTGTATTTACAGTTAGTTTATTTGAACTCACTTATTATGTTACAACTTTACTTGGCTGGATCTAACAGAGAAAAGAAGCAATTCAAGTCACATGGCTCCCTTAAATATTTTCCATAGATGGTGCTTCACATATATCCCTAATTTTACATTTATTCCCCAAAAATACCTATAATATAAATATACCTATTCTAACACCCCTCCTTACATTTATATTACAATTAACGTGCAGTATCAATATTCAAACGGATACATTTAGCATTTCCCAAAACTTGACAAACTTGTCTTTGCTCAATGATTTCGTAAAAATGTCCACTACATTATTTTCTGAGTTTACTTTGCAAATATCTATAATTCCGTTTACATAGCATTCGTTCACAAAGTGGTAGTGTACTTCAATATATTTGGAATTTTTAGAAAAATTACCATACTTAGCAATATTGACAGCCCTCATGTTGTCTTTGTATATTTTGACAGGTTTAGCAGTCTTTACATTGAACAAGTTCAGTATATCTAAAACTGATTTAATCTCAGTGACAGCTTCTGATAATGCAATATATTCTGCAAAAGTAGAAGATTTTGTAACACTTCCTTGTTTCCTTGTTTTCCAAAATATTACATTTCAAAATAATCTAATTACATAGCCTGACGTTGACTTATGATCTACGCAATCACCTGCCCAATCTGCATCTACAAAACAATTTAAGATTTCAATCCTTTCATTCTTTCCATAAGTCAACTTCAAACATTTCATTAGGTACAAATATTTCAGAATTCGCAAAGCATACTTAAAGTGAGTGTCATTGTAACATTTTTGAAATCTACTTAGGTGTTTACACTATAACTTATATCTGGTTGTGATAGATGTACAAAAGTGCATCTATCACATTCCTATATTTAACATCATGACTCACATTTTACACTGGTTCTAGTTTCAAATTCACTTCCATTGATATACTGTACAACTTCGAGTTTTCAATCTGATATTTCCTAGCTAAGGATTCAATATAATTTTCCTGACTGAAAGTCATTATATTCTTTACATAATCATAGTCAATATCAATCCCAAGATAATTCTTAACTTCGCCTAAGTCTTTCATTTGAAATTGCTGTGATAGTAATTTTTTGATTTCTTGTATTTTCTTTTTGCTTTTACAACAAATTAGTAAATCATCAAACATGATTATATAGATCATGTAATCTCCAATTATCAGTACATAAAGGCAATAATCATATTTACTTCTTTTAAAACCTAAAGAGTCTTTCATTTGAAATTGCAGTGATAGTAGTTTTTTGATTTCTTGTATTTTCTTTTTGCTTTTACAACAAATTAGTAAATCATCAAACATGATTATATAGATCATGTAATCTCCAATTATCAGTACATAAAGGCAATAATCATATTTACTTCTTTTAAAACCTAAACTTCTCAAGAACTCATCCAAACATTCATACCACGCTCGAGGACTCTCTCTCAAACCATATAACGCCTTGAGTAACTCACAAACTCTATCTGTTCCATCCTCGTATCCTGGAGATTGCCTTATGTAAATTTCTGAGAGAACTAGACCATTGAGAAATGCAGTTTCCACAATCCATTTGTTCAACAATGAGACCTTCTTGGCAACAATATGATAACAAAATTTTCAATGTTTGCATTTTAGCCACTGGAGAGTAAATGTCATCAACTATTTCCTTTTGCTGAAAACCCCTTACTAATAATTTGGCTTTATATCTATTTTCTGATTTTCTTGTATAGACCTACTTAACATCAATAACAATTTTATTTTCTGGTTTGTTAACTAATTCCCAAGTTTTATTTTTGTTCAAACATTCAATTTCCTTATTCTTTGCTTCTATCCAATACTCTGATTCATTACTGTTAATCACCTCCTCAAAGTTAATAGGACTGTCTGCACTACAAAAGTTTACATAAACAATATTACTATAAACGTAACTATTAATGAATCATATCTAGCAGGCGGTTTACGTTCCCTGTTTGACTTTCTCAGTTCAGTTGTTTGTATAGGTTTCTGAGTATTTGAACTCTCAATTTCCCTTTTCTCTGTTATCTGTTTAACCCTCAAATCAAGTTCATTAGTTACGATCTCGTCCCCTGATTTACTTGAATATTCACTTTCCGAGTCATCACTCAAACCAATACATTTAGTGTTTTCTTCAACAATATCAACATGTCTAGCAACAATTATTTTACTATTTATTAGTACTCTATACCCAACTTCAGTATAATCCAACAGAATTCTCAAATCAGCTTTTTGATCCCACTTAGAACTTCTCAATTGTTCTGGTACCCGGACAAAGACTTGACTCCCATACAATTGCAAATGTTTAACATTAGGTTTCTCCCCAAATAATATTTCATACGGTGTTTTCTTTTCAATAGTATTAGCTAGAGTTCTGTTTTTAAGATATGCAGCAGCACACACTACTTCCGGCCAAAATTTAGTGTCTACCTTTGCTTCAGCTAACAAACAGTGCGAAATGTCCATAATGGATCTGTTGTATTTTTCAGCTGTACCATTTAATTCATGCACATAAGGTGGTCAAGCATTCAGAGCAATTCCTTTTTCCCCGCAAAAATTGGTAGAACCGGTTATTCAAATATTCTTTTCCATTATCGCATCTTAATTTCTTAATTTTTTTTCCAGTTAAATTTTCAATTCCATTAATGTACTCCACAAAACATTCATAAACCTGATTTTTTGATTTAATAGTGTAAATTTGAGCTGCTTTGCTATAGTCATCAATAAAAGTAAGAAAGTACCTTTCCCCATTAAACCCTGCAGTTGAATGTGGCCCATTTAAGTCAGTATGTACAAGTTCTAAAATGTCTTTCGTCCTACTTCTGTTATTTTCAAAAGGTACATTGTGCATTTTGTTTTCAATACAAGTCCTACACTTCATATATTCTGCTTCAACTTCCTCAGGAACACCTTCAAGCAATTGATCTTTGCACAAAATGTTTAAATAGTTAAAATTCACTTGACCTAATATGCAATGCCATTTTTCTTCTGATGTCATATTGTCTTTACTGTTACTCACAACATTTACATTAATTTCTTAGCTGTATATCAAGCTTGTCATTTTGTACAACCTATCAACTTTCCACGCAATTGCAATTAAGTTATTATCTTTATCAAAAACTTTAGCATTATTCATTGCTGATATAATTTTATGTTTATCGGTGATTCTAGCATAACTAATTAAATTCCTATCCATAGCTTCAACATAAAATACATTGAGCAATTTAATTGGTACCACTTTGTCATAGACTGAAAAATAACTAATTACATGTCCCATTTTAGTAGCTTTTAAAGATTTACCATCCCCGATTTTTATAATTACTGGTTCCTTTAGAGTTACACATTTAGAGAAGTATTTGTCATTATTTATTACATGATCTGTGCAACCATTATCCAATAACCAATCAATTTGTATTTTAATGTTGTTACCTGATTCAACATTATTACACACTATCATCAGTTGTATCTCCGTCACAAAGCTGCTCATGCTGGTTCCGTTCTGTTGATAACCTCGGCCTCTTTGATACCGACCACCTCTAGATCCACACTGTTTACCTCAACCATGTGTTTAGTTGCTATAACCTCCACGCTGTTTGTGGAACCATGTTGCCAACTTTCATAACCTCCTCGTTGATTGGAATTTCCTCAATGTTGTTCTCCAGGTGTCCATGAACTTCTGCTTGTTCCGAACTAGCGACAATGCCTTTTGATATGCCCAGGTCTCCCACATCCGTAACAAGTTTGCTCTTGCTTCCTCGTACTCATTTTTCCATCAACAACAAAGGCATTGGATTTCGCACTGGAACTCTCGCTTTCTTCTTTGTCTCTCAGGCCTAACATCTGTATCTTACTTTTCACGTACTCAACTGTCTGGTCTTCTTCTTTTAGTACATCAATTAAATCTCCAATGTGGCTTATCAATTCCGGTAGTGTCCTCAACATGTAGTCTATTTTTTCTTTTTCCATAACTTTAGCACCCGCTCTCTTCAACTCGTTGACTGCCTTTTCAAATTCATTAAAAAATGCTGCTGTATTACTGTAATCTTTTAACCTCAACTTCTCCAACCTATTCCTGCAGATGATTTGTAGTGCCATTGATTGTTTCAGATACAATTCATCAAACTTCTTCATAATTTCGTATGCTGTTTCTTTATCACTCATGTACTCCAATTGTTTATTTGTTATCATCTGTAGATGTAGTTTATAGCTTTTAAATTACTCTCTTCCCAATTCAAACTCTTATCGGCTGCATCTGGTCTACCTTTTGTTATAGCCTCGTCACGTTTTTTCATTTTTAAATACATAATCACACATTTCTTCCAATTCCCATAATCCTCACTGTCGAAAACTGATATCATCACGTCCGACATTTTTCAACACTTTTGGATACTTTTCTTCTTTTATTTATTCCTCTTCGATGATTCTTCTTTTTTTTTCAACCACACTCTGCTACCATGTTAATATAAAACAACACTATAACACGTTTCTGTATTTACAGTTAGTTTATTTGAACTCACCTATTATGTTACAACTTTACTTGGCTGGATCTAACAGAAAAAAGGAGCAATTCGAGTCACATGGCTCCTTTATATACTTTCCATAGATGGGTATGTCCCTAGTTTTACATTTATTCCCCAAAAATCCCTATAATATAAATGTACCTATTCTAACAAAAACTTTGGAATGGAACTGTTGTATAGTTTTTGTTCATATCCCAATATACTATTTAAAAGTATAACTGCTTTACCAAGATAATATAGTTAAATCATAACCACCAACAGCAGTAGATTAATCACTAAAAAAACTTTATTTGTTTAATACTTTTGATTGCTATACAATCATCATCAGTACTATATTACAACAAGTAAAATAAGAATGGTTTAACAGAAAGAATGTAGAATCTTTCACAGCATTCTAATTATAAAAGGTTAAAATTTGAAAAATTTCTAACATGAAGTAAAAATTGTAAACTAAAAATAAGTGAAAACTATAAAATAAAATTAAAATTCATAAAGTGGCTAAGGTTAATAAAAAATAATAAAAACTAAAAAGATATATAGTGAGGTAAGATAAAAGGTATTAATTTGTAAAAGGAAGAGATCAGGGATTTATGGGAACATAGTATTCAAATTGTATAGCCAAGCATCAGATTGCTGCTCTGAGATTCTGCTATTGATAACATCCTCTTTTCCTTGTAGGTTTATTATCATTTTAAAATAGAACTTCCACTTAGATGAAATATCTTACAGTTCAAACTAACACTAATCAAAAGTGGAAAAAATACACAAAGTTAGGAGCACTTTCGACTTTAATAAGCCATCTTCAGCTACATCTTACATACAAAAGATCTTAGAACATAAGAACGCTTAATAGAACAATTCAAAGTTTAAAACGTACAAACAATAAAATGATAAAATAAATTACAAAAAATTATTAATTAAATTAACTTTAAGAACTAATAAAAGTTAACAGGCCTTTAATTATTAAGAATAAAAATAAAATAAAAATAAATAAATTATACGTAGCCCAGTTACAAACGATAGAAGTGGGCAAAATTAGTTTCAGAGAAACCATTGTGTTGGTACAGTGGTAGGTAGATTTTAATGACATAGGCCTTTTTTTTATATGCAGCTATGACGAGGGCCTCTGCAACCTTAATATCTTCAGCCTTGTCCAACTGGCGAACTATGCATGCTTGGTCCCAATGTATATCCAGATCGTACTCGTAAAAATGCTTAGCGAGAGACATAGAAAAGGTAGCATTTTTTATATCATTCCGATGTTCAGCTAAACAGGTGGAGAGCAATCTGGTAGTACTACATATGTACACTTCTTGTCTGTCACAGTCCTTGTTATAAACAGGAATTACATACGTGCATGCTCTTTTTGAAGTTGGTAGTGGTGGTTTAGTATTTTTTAAGTTATGAAAAACTGTGCTTAACCATGTAAACGGTAGAGATTTATTATAATCCTTTAACTGATTTTATATGGGTTGTAAGGCTTTATGATAAGGAAGTGGATATAAAAAGGTTGGAGAAGGGTGTTGTGAGCCCCTAGGAGATCTATTATCTATACCAGCATTTCTGAAACTATGGGTCGCGACCCCAAATGGGGTCGCGAAGCGAAATGCTGGGGTCGCAAAAATTAAATTCAAATACTTGAATTTCAGTTTATATGTAATTTCAACAAACGTTTAATATTTAACGTATGACAACGTATGTATATTCAATGTAGTTGGCTGATTGTGTTCATCTAAATAAGTGTGTAAATGATTTATGTATTTGTATGTTTTATTTCATATTTAATACCTGGGGTCACGAAAAATCTCGTAATGAAAAATAGGGTCGTGAATGAAAAAAGTTTGAGAAACACTGATCTATATGCATATTGTTAATAATAGACCTATTAATATTGTAAACAAACGATTCGTCATAACCATGTAACATAGCTTGGTTAACTATAATAGAGTACTTGGCCTGCTTACTAGCATCATTTGAACAGTGCGTTGTCGGCTTAAAAGAGAACGGATAGCTGCAACTTTATAACTAAAGGGGTCGTTAGACCATCTAGGGATGAAAACCGGCTTGTACATAGGTTTTCTAAACACCGATGTGTGGACCCTCTTATTAGAAACTATAATATTAACATCTAAGAAATGTACATTATTAGCCGAGTGCTGGTCCAGAGTAATGCGCAATCCAAGGGGCTCATTGTTGAACAGATCAAGAATAAAACTTACATTATTTGAACCATTATAAATAAAAAATAAGTCATCAACATACCTACTAAAGAATTTAACATTATTATGTAAGGTAGAGGAGACCTGTTGTTCGCAATTCCTGACCACTAGTTCTGCTATAACTCCATCCATAAGGCCTCCAATAGGGACTTTTCTAATCTGCTTATAATATCGATCTCCATAAATGAAAAAGGAGTTATATAACAAGAGATGGGAAACGTCTCTTAATGTAGCAGCCGAGACATTTAAACCTGATGCATAATCCAAAAGGAAACGGTATAGACATAAACATGCTGGTTGAATCAAGGTGGATGGGGAATAAATTGACAAAGTCGGCAACTACCATAGTATCACCATCATCTAAACTGTAAGAAGAGAGACGCTGGATAAACTGTACAGAGGAAGATACCATGAGAGGGTAAGAGCTTAAGGATCGGTTACGCCATGACGCTAATTTCTTCTCAAGCGGGGTTAGGGGTGATAATGCTTTATTGACCATAGGGCGGAAGGAAATTGGATGTTTATGGGTCTTGATATAAACGTAGAGTGGCGGGCAAACTGGGTTGGGCAAGGGTTTACAGTACCAGCACGAAGGGAAGTCTTTCTTATGCAGTATGGCAGTAAGGCGATTTTGTAATTTAGGTGTGGGATCATCGGGCATAAGTACAGCACCAAATGTAGTTAAATAATCAGACAACATATTATCATAATCAACTGCTGGCATGATGACGATTTTCTTCGTTTTGTCTTCATGTGTACATATCAGATGGTTTTCTCTAAGCCAAAGTCTCGTGCGCTCTATTTTTAAGTAAGTTTTTCGTTGTTCAGCTGCATTAGTAGTACGTTGCTGGGTGTTAAATGCATTAAAAAAATTCGTTCGTAAACGTTGTCTATCCAGAGGTTGGATATGCACCAGGTTTTTTATGTAATGAGTTTTATTACAAAATAAAACATTTTTGCGTAATATTCATATTTTTACCATAAAAATTCATATTTTAAGAGTATGTTTATTTAGGGATTTGTGAAAGAAAATAGTCAAATTACTGAATACTTTAAGTGATAAGAATTAATAAAATTCGATATTATTTTATTTTCATTATAAGTTCTTTTAAATAATGTGGTTAAATAAGTATAGACTGATATCTTATAATACTTTTTGTATTTAGAAATAACTATTTTGTTTATAATAATTGCTAGTAAATTATGGTATTTCTATGCATAAGTAGATATGTTATGAAGTGATTTATGATTAATGACATCAATAAAGAAGCAAATATCAGGTTAGTCTCATCGAATTTATTTTGGCTCTGGGGGCCAAACCGTTGGGTCTAGAACCTAAATATAAAAAGTGCAAAAGGTGCTAACGATTTGCTAAAGAGTGCAAAAGAAAAAATTCGAAAATTCGAAACTGGGGGGCTGGGCCCCGATTTTGTTTTGGCTCTGGGGGGCAAACGGTGGGGGTGCAAACGAAAATATTAAAAGTGCAAAAGGTGCTAACGATTTGCTAACGAGTGCAAAAGAAAAAATTCGAAAATTCGCAACTGGGGGGCCAGTGTGAAGTTAGCCCCCCAAATTTGTTTTGGCTCTAGGGGCCAAACGGTGGGGGTACAAACGAAATTATTAAAAGTGCAAAAGGTGCTAACGAGGTGCAAACGAATGCAAAAGAAAAAATTTAAAAATTTAAAAGTGGGGGGCCAACTTCACACCGGTAGTCAAATGTCATGACGCCGGATCGCGCCGCTTATATGACAGCTATTTCAACCGTAGCGGCTAAGCGGCTTGCTTGCGGAACTGAACGTTGTGAGTTCGAGTCTCTCTTATGTCTTTTTTCGAAATGAATAAATTAAATTATTATTAACAATAAAACTTCGGGTATCACATCTTTTTTGAATGATACTTACGTTTGACAAAACCACTCCTCAATTATTGTTCGTCTCTTTCTCGCTTTATCTCACTTATTCTCACTCTCTAATTGTAATAATTCATTGTGCATCGGGTGATAAGTAATATATAATATAATATTGTTGTTCCGAAAGTTTCTTTTGCGATTTGTGCGCAACTACTTTTATAACTTTCTTTTTTTACAACTGTCCAATGCGAACAAAACATATTCTACGATAGCTAAATGACAAATGAAGAGAATGACAACAATACCCAATTGTAAGACATAATATTACATAAAATATATATTAAGGCCGTCACATACTGAACACTCTGAACGCGACGCGAAGCGAAGCGGAGCGAAGCGGAGCGAAGCAAAAATGACAAAAATTTGCATCCTTCGCTTCGCGTTGCACTGCGCCGCAGCCTGTCTACATTGCAGCCGAGTTATTTCCCATGTTTCATGGATTTGTCGATAAAAGTCGTTTGCGGAGTGTGGTTGATTTGTTATTAGAAAGAAGTGATCGTATATTTTCGGTATTTTTTTATCTCATGTGATATAAATATGGTCTTTTTTCTACTTCTAAAACAAATTCTATATCTGAATTCCAACCACACAGTTGAACTTTCGCCATTTTCCAACTATATAAAACATTCGTTTCTATTGGTTGATTGCTTCCTTCGCGTCTTGCCGCACCGTATTGTTCGCGCGTGCTGATTGGTCAAAGTTCAACTTTTTCATTTCCTTTCGCTCGGCTACGCGCGTTAACTCGAGCAGCCACACGGGAAAAACTATAGTCTATTTCAAGATAACCTGACAGTAAATCACTACCATTGTTGTAGGTATTTCTACACAAAAGGAAAATAGTTCTTATTAGTTAAATTTAATATTATCATATAATTTGTTGTTTTGGAAAATAAAATATCGAAATATTAAATTATTGGATGATTTTAAAATATATATTTTAAAATCACGTGACAAAATTTAACGAATTATTGTTGTTATTTACAAATCGCGTATGAATAAGTGTTTCCATTGGTGGTTCGGCTGTCAGGTTATCTTGAAACAGACTATAGTCCAAGACACACTGTACGCACTTAACTTCACGAAGTTGCTTTCTTGTGCTTCTCTTCGCGTCGGGTTCAGTGTGTCACGGCCTTTAGTCTCACCGCTCACTGGCAAGTACGTTGTGAATCATTGAGGGTGGTAGAAATGAATTTCGGAGCAGGAATATTAGCACAATACTACACGTTTTGCAATCAATTAATTTATGACAAATTTTTAATGACAGTTATTACCCGATGCACAGTGAATTACGAGAAGTAGAGAGTGAGAGTGAGTGAGATAAAGCGAGAAAAAGAACGAATAATAATTGAAGAGTGATTTTGTCAAACGTAAGTATGACCAAAAAAATTTGATTTCACCTGAAGTTTTATAGATAGTAATATTTTAATTTATTCACTTGGAAAAAAAGGCACGTAAGAGAGACTCGAACTCACAAGTTCAGTTCCGCAGGCAAGCGGCTTAACTGCTATGCCGCAGCTTTGGATGAAATAGCTGCCATTTTTTAGATATATAAGCGGTGCGATCCGGCGTCATGACAACTGACTTCGATTTTTTTAAAAAAAAAAAGGCGTAGTGACCTAAACCCTTTTACATGAGTTACTTTTCGATGGCTCCCAACCTATATGTTAAAGCTGATCGAAATTGGTTGGACGAAGATTGTGGTTCCCCTTGTAAGTCCAAGAAAACTTAATAAATGCCTAGCATGCCTTGCTTTGACAGAGAATATGGAAGTGAGGAAGTGGATGAAAAAAATGAAACAACTTAATCTACAGAACAAAAAAACAATAGTGAAATTAAAAGCTTAATTACTGGGTTGAATAAGTAACTGTCATTCAGTTTTTGGTATGTTATAGAATGTTTTTTTTTTTTTTTTTTTTTTTTTTTTTTTTTTTTTTTTTTTTTTATAGAATGTTTTTTTTCTTTTGATCAACAGACGACGCCACTTTCCACTCTGTGAGAATATTGAGAGATGGGGCGAAACAAGTCCTTCCACAGGCTGCCCATCCGTAGAGAGGTCAGCCGGAATGTGGCGATCAGGCCCTCCTTTGTGGGACAACCTTGTAGAGGTAGGAGGAGCCAAGCTCCCGTCTCGCTTGGTGACGGCCAACTCGATTCGTCGAGAGACGGCTGCACATCAGAAATTGGGAACTTGCTAACTATCCTGGGTTGGTGTAAAGCGATCCTTGGGTTGGTGTACGGCTATCCTTGCGGTCTAATGGTGTCACCTTGTTCATCTTCTTCTCCCCAAAGGATATGTCACGGGTTTGCTATGTCAATGCTACCATCCCTTGGATGGGTCTGGATTGAACATCTACCTCCGGAAGTTGCGTTTTCTGCTCCTATTGTGTCTGGTCTCACCGTGTGCTTACAAGGTGTTCTCTGGCGATGAGCGCAAACTAAAGGTTGCACTTTACTGAACACGCCCACTAGGATTACCCTAAGTTTTACCAGTATCAGTGATGCCATGCTCTGGATGGAATTGGATTGTACCTTCTACTCGGATCCCACCTCAAAGGCACCCCTTGGCACAAACAAGCTTTCTCCATCTTTTATGTAAAGTTCCTTACTTCTGAGTGCTAATTAGTGTGTCAGCACCGTCATAGTGTTTGCACCGCCTTGTCTCCTCCATCTTTTGTATTAAGTTCTCTACTTCTGAGTGTTGTGATTACGTGCCTGCACAGTCATCTCAGTGTCTGCACCGTCATTTCTCCTCCATCTTTGTGTAAACTCCACTACTTCTGAACGACGAGATTGTGTGTCTGCACCGTCACCTCTCTGTCTGCATCATAATGTCTCCTCCAACTTTTGTGTTAAATTTTCTACTTCTGTGCATTGATAGCATGTCTACACTGTCACTTCAGTGTCTGTATCGTCATGTATCCTCCATCTTTTGTGTACAATTACCTACTTCTGAGCAGGGTCTATATATCTTATGGTCAGCCAACTAATGAGTTAAAAGTCCCTACTTCTGAGTGCTAATTAGTGTGTCAGCACCGCCTTGTCTCCTCCATCTTTTGTATTAAGTTCTCTACTTCTGAGTGTTGTGATTACGTGCCTGCACAGTCATCTCAGTGTCTGCACCATCATTTCTCCTCCATCATATATTAATTTAAATAGTACTTATATCATATTACTCTCTGGATCTTAAGTTTGTGATAGAGTAGAACTCTTAACACCAGCAAACTGGATCTCCAGGAATATCAATTGATATGCTAAATATTTCTAAATGATTTACCCAACATATCAGAAATAATTTTTATATTTTGATCATGATTAAAAACTGATAATAACTATCAAAAATTAAGAACTAATTAAAAAAAAAAACTTTAAATAAAATCAAAAAGTTTATGGCATAAGATACTGGTGTTGATTTAAGAATAAGAATATATCATGAAGAATTAATTAATCAAAACATTAAACTTTTAGTTTAAATAATATTTTTTACTCTTTTTTAAGTAAAATTAATAATTAAAATAATTTAAATCTAATAATAAAAATAATTTAAAAAAATAGGATTGCTTAAACTTCTTTAACTATTCTTAAACTATTTACCCCATCTGTTGATAAAAAAACCAAATCTGTTGATAAAATATAAAAAAACTATTTTTTTTTTTTGCTGTCAAAATTAAAATTTTTAGGTTTTCTTTTAGATATATTGCCATGCAAAAGAAAACCTAAAACCTGGCTGATTAAGGTTTGAATTTCTATTATTCATTGATGCTATCAAGTAATATACTATATTGCTTATACTATATATATATTATTATAATATATAAAATACAATTTATTTTTATAAATAACAATCATGATAACTTAATTTACTTCATATACAGCATTAAAATAATACAATCAATATAATTTATAATAATAAGTTTTCTTGCTTAATAAATACTTTTGCAAAAAATAAAATGAATAATATTAAGAAGTACAGTATTATTAAATACTCCTAGATGAAAATTTTGAATAGCCAAGTATTCATCATGCATGAACTGAAAAAAAACTATAAATTATTTAATATGAATTTTACTCTTACCTCATAAAATATTTTTATTATTTATTTTAATATAAATGCATAGTTTATCCTTTGTAGTTTAAGGAAATTAAACAATATTTTTCTTTTGTGCATACTTACCATATACAATATCATAGTTATTTATTTGTATTTTCTTTTATTTATATATTTTATGCTATTTTTAATATATATGATATGATATATAATTTTTATTTTAATAAAAAACTATCTTTAATTTAATACTATTAGAATATAATTTTTCCAATTTCTTGATTTATGTATTTTTGTTGTTATAATTTATGTTTTATTTATTAAAATATAATAAGATTAATTATCAAAAATCTGAATAAAATTGATATAATCATATTTAGAAATCTAATTCGATTATAAATTGCATTAAAAATTTCAAATTATTACTTATATAAAAACTTGAATTCTTTAATACAACTTTTTATATAAAAATTTGAAATTTTCTAATATAAAATTTAATTATGTTTTGTTATCGTTTCTACTGTTCATATGCAATTTTTGTTAATATTTCTATTGATGGAAGATATTAATAATAAATAATAATAAAATTTACATATTAACAAAATTTCTTACAGATATAAGTTGCCAGACAGGCAAGAGCAATGCCTAAGGCAGTGACGCCAAAAGCAAAAGCAGAATCTTCAATATTGCGAAAAATAACATCACAGCTGCAGTTATGACATTTGTATCCAGTAGGACACAAACAGTAGAAACCTTCACCATTATCAAGATTATGGCAAATATTTCCTGTTTCACAAGGATTGTTGATACATTCATTTTCATCAATACATTTCAACCTATCCTCTGTCATTTGAAGACCTTTTGCACAGCTGTGATAGAATATAATAATATAACAATATACTAGCTGAAAGATATTTCATATAAGGTAAACAAAACTTTTTGAAAAACTAACACTACTATGATTTTTCAATTAGAAAGAAGAGATTATTAAAGAGAGAATCTTTCAGTTAGTAAAAAGCCATTCCTCATTTTATGGAATTAATTTTTTTAAAAGTTATATGCAATGTTAGTACTTACTTAATATGTTAAGGAGACAAACTAAAATGGCAGCTAATGCTGCCATACTAAGGCGCATAACTTTTTCTTCTCTTCTAGCATCACAAAGATCTCCACCAAATCCATCCAAGCACACACAATAAAATCCTTCACCATTAGGAAGATTAATGCAATTTCCATCATTCATGCATGGAAAGCTTAAACATTCATTTTCATCAGTACAGTTTTTACCATCTTCAGTAACCACAAAACCATCCTGACACCTACATGTTATGGCTTTTGTTAAATTTTTTATGCAGATTTAATGAAATTATGATTATTACAATCTTCAATTTTGTTTAATTGCAAGCAAATTGTTAAAATTTTAAGTTTTTACATGCATATTAGTCATAAACATGATTAGTATATATTAGAAAATTAGAAATTAATTTAAAAATTTAAACAATTATCATGCTTTTTAAAATATATTAATAAAACAAAACGCCATTAATTTAGCAAATAAAAATTTTTCCAGGAAAATTATTAGGTCACCGGCATTCATGTTGCATCCATAAATCTTCACAGTGGAAAGGTTTTGGACAGATGATTCCCTGACAAGGATTGTTGGATGGACAGCCATCAATCAAATTCCTCCATTCAACTACAGCTGCATTCTCAGAACCATTTTCCATTGGCAAATATCTTTGATTTAATCGGATATCATTCATGCAACCTATATATTTAAGTATATTATGACAAATATTCATTTAAAATTAAAACTGTAAAATAAATATTTTATACCTTCTTGAAAATCACTATCTACAACTGTTATTCCTGGGCCAACATACTGAACATCACCTCCTGCTATGACATTTTGTTTTTCTATCTGCATTAATTGATGTTGTCCAACATAATCAAGAAGTTCATTATACCTTCTACCACCACCCCCATCTAATGATATGCTGGCTGTGCTACCAAACCTTAATACTCTAACTGTATGCCATTGTCCATCACTAATCTGTACATAAGGAAGCCAGAGTTCTCTTTCATCTGATGAACGTAGATGATTTAAATTGAACCGTAACCTCATTTTTTTGTCCCTTATCTAAAAATAAAAATTAATTACATCTTTATTAAAATAAAATATTTTTACAAATCATACAATTTGAAAAATTTAGTAGAAAAATATATAAAGAATGAATTTTGCAATATACCTCTAGTATACAGTATTCTCTCCCATGTTTACTTGTAGCACGAAAAAGCTCACCATGTTTCTGCCTTGTGCGAAATTGCAATTGTATGTCAGTTTCATATGGATTCAAATCAAATGATAATGCATATTTGATGTAACTGTTTTGTTGAAACATTTTGGACTGAGTTTCTAAAAAAATACAAAAATATGAATTTATAAAAACATATATATTTTCATGAGTTTTATATATATATATATATATATTTTTTTTTTTTTACTTTAAATAAATTTATTTCTTACAATGAATGTAATTATATTTAATTAAACTCTGTATAAACTTTTATTAATTTTGAAATACTAACATTTTAAATTTTAATATCAAGCTAAATCAATAGAAATAACAGAATTAAAAAGTTTGAAATTAACTTTTATTTTGAAAGATCAAGGCTGTTTATTTATCTTTAAAAACTTAAATTAATTACTTTTAAGATTGAAATAAATTTAGTATTATTATTGAAATTTTTAAATAAATCACTATATTATATATGTTCTTATTCAATATGCCTATCTTAAAAATTTCATAATAAAATATTTTTTTACCTTTATCACAATGAGTTCCATAATAACCTGGATGACAAATACACCTTGCTTCCATATAACTTCCTATGCATTGCCCATACTCACAGAAATTTTTCATTCCATTTTCTTGACATTGCTTTTCAGCTGGTGGACAGCCTTGTTCACTATTGGAATAGCTACCTGGTGAACCTAAATCATACATCTATTTAAAAAAATTTTTTATTTTTATAGACATTATATTTTGAAATTAATTTAAGAGTTAATATGTTAAAATTTATTTTGATTATAAAAAATTCAAATTTCAGTTCAATACAACTTAAACAACTGAATAAACTTTTATAATGTTTTGAAAACTTTTGGATTGCTATAATTATCCCTTTTCTATAAAGAAATAAAGAATTTAATTTATAATATATTTAATTTAAAAATAAAATTTTTTCATATTTGGAAATTTTTATTGAATTTAATTATTAGCATGTTTTATAATTAAAATCTTCTGTTTTTTATAATTTTGTTAATTTTATTTAACATTTATATCTAATTAGTATACTAAAATAAAGATACAATTATAGATATATAAATATTATAGTGATACAAATAGTAAAAAGAATAAAAAGAAATGAATAAAATTATTAGCTATGCAATATTAACTAAATTTCTCTACGAATATATTTTACCAGAACATAGTTACAAGAAAAGTTTTGAAAGTCTAAATATTCTATCAGAATTCGATTAAATAACAGATATTTGAAAACATAAATAGTTTTGGTTTCTGAACATTTTTGTCTGGTAAGTTAAAAATTTCTATCATCATAAAATTCTAAATATTCCATTTTATTTTACTATAAAATATTATTTTCATTAACAAATATTTTATATTTTTATTAACAATTAATTTTTATATCTATACTAAAATTGAATTAATAATCAATCAATAAAAAATATTCAGTAATTATGTAAAAATTTTATAGATTAATTTAGAAAATTTATATTACTTCACACAATTCATTTAAAAGTTAAATTCATTTGTTTATCACAATGAGTTAGAAAGCTAAGAAAACAAATTTATTGATTTACTAGAAGCAGCTTGACTTTCTAGTTCAGCAAATAAAAGCTAAAAATTGATTTAATATTTCAATGTGAAATACACTATATCAAATGTTTATCAACAGATAAAATATTTTATTTCATAAATTTATCTTTTTACTATCAAAAATCATCACATTATTAAGGTTAAATTTTAAATAAAAATTCTTATATTAACAATAGGTTGTAATGAATATTTTAAAATAGCTATATTATTAAAATATGTTTTATATATTGTATAGATTAAAAAAATAAAATAATTGAAGATAATATCCTCAATTATTTTTCAGTTATTCACGTATAATCCAATATGAACAAGAGTTAAAATAATTGTGATTACAAAATTTATTTTATCATCAATAATTACGCTGTTTTGAATATTTAATATTTTAAATTAATATATTCAGATTTTTTTAATTAAATTTTGAAAAAGCTTTTTCCAAAATTAAGCTTTAGAATAATTAAAAACAAAATCATAAGACATTTACTTAATTTTTTCTTTCTGAAAATTTTATTAATTTTTTTTATCAATATAAGGTTTTTATATTATGCACTTCCAGTCATTATTATTTATCCTAATTGCAAGTTATTTTTTTTTTAGTCTAGGTTAAATATTAATGATGAATGACTGTCATTTATAATATTAATATAATATGAATCCTTATAAACAAAATATATATATTTTTTTCTTTTTACTGAAAAATTTGTGCATTAAGCAATTAAAAACAATGTCAAATTTGTATATTATTTGAATTATAAAAAACTGATATCTATAAAATTTTAAAAAATTCTAAAAAATTAATTACTAAATTAGTAAGGATAATTTTATTTAGAATTAAACTAAATTTTTCAATTTTTTCAGCATTAAAACTGAAATAAAATGCTTTCTTTTTATTGGATATTAACTTAAATTTTGTTCTGTTATATATGAATAAAAATAGTTTAGAATAAATTAAAAATAGTTCTTTTTTTTAAAATATTGTATTTAATTTTAGATGAAAACATGAATATATTAATTATCATAATTATTTATGCAAAAACTCTTTTTATTAGAAAGAATATAAGTATTTCTTAGAAAAAAACTGTTTTAACATCCTGTATAATTCGATTAACAAAATTATATATTGAAAAAATAAAATTCATTTTATAATAAGAAAATAAAAAAATGTCACTATGATTCTTTAAATTCAATAAATCTTAAGTAATTATGTTTATAAATGAGATAATGATTTCAAGCACATCTTAAAAAATAATAAAATAAATCTTCATTAATTGGGAGATGAGATAATTTAAATTATATAGAGAGCATTTATGGATGTTACACCATGATATTTCAAATATTTTTTGATCTCCTCTCTCCCTTTCATTTTTCATTAAACCAAAATTGATCTCTCTGATCATAACTTAACAAATTTTAAAGCACCTTCCCCTTCTATTTAAAAATATTTTCTAAAATTTTATGTAAAAATAAAAAATGCATAAAATGTTAGGAAGTGGAAATTATTTTAAACTAGTAATTGTTACATACTGTATATTCTTTAATTTCCAAATAAACCTTTAAACAATTGGATATAAATGTCTTAGAACTAAATATATGTCTTACATTTTAAAACAAATGTATCTCCAAATATGTTATATTATAGTCTATTTTTTTGAACAATTAAGCATAAACATTTTTTATATTTTAGAAAAAAAATTTAACCACAAAAATGTAAAACTCTAATCATTTTTATAGCATAATATGACAATTTGCACTATTTCTTCCTTCTTATATGTCATTTATTTGGAGAGAGTAAATAGACAAATCTATTAATCCCTCCAATAATTACCAATAGTTCAAAATTATATATAAATTTTTCCAGTTCATGTTTTATAAAAATAAGCAAATATATTCAAATCTAAATATATATATATATATAAATTTAGATGTATTAATAAACAAATTACTTAAAACAAAGCATAATACACAAATATAAATTTTTTATAATGAGAGCAATAATATGACATATGTATGCCAAATTCAACTATCTACATAAATTTGAATACCTCAGACAACTAATAGTCTAAGTACATTGTTTGCTTATAATTTCTGTATTGATCAAATTTATTAGCAGAAATTTAATTAAAATTCTTTTAAAAAAATAAACATTAATTAATATGTTACATGTTAATAATTAAAACTTTAATCAGCTATAGATAGTCTTTCCCTAATTATATTATATTTTTTAATAAATCAAGAATTTTTAGAAAAAATTTAAGTTCTGTTGGAAAAAGGAAATCTGAATTACATAGAATCTAAATTAATGAACTTTTACTATATATAATTTTATTCTATTTAAATTCAATTCTCATGTTTCCTTAAAACATTCTAAATTGTTAAATTATTATTATTTTTAATAGAAAAATATCTTTGTTCTTACTATTTAGTTGCACAACTAAAAAGAAACTTTAATAAATATAGTGAACTGATATCATAATTATAAATTATAGCTGTAAATTTTTATATTTTGTTTCTTTCTTTTTAGAATAGAAAAAAGTAAAAATATATATGATCTGATTATAATTTTTAAAGCAATAATTTCATCTAAATATTTAAATATAAAATTATTTTATTTGTAGGTTTTAAATATGGTAAAACTTTATTTATAATATTTTATATTTTTTAACACAGACTTTCTTTAGCAAGCTATTTACAATTACTCTTAATTATAAGCTATTTTAATCGTAATAATGAGTTTATTGAAGAAATCCTATTTATTTATTATTTGAAAGTAGATGGATGAATTTTAATAACAATAGTTTTCTATTCATAATATGATTTCTACTCATTTTTTTATATCAGTGGTTCTAACCACTGTGCCGCGGCAATTACAATTTATTCTTAATTTTTCGTGGCACACTAGTGTACCACGAAAAATTAAAAATGAATTGTATGTATGTATCATATATATTAACAGTAAAACGTGGTTGGCTGAATATCCCTTTTGCGGTCCTATCGATTCCTATAAATAGGGTATCGTTAGAAAAATCTAACCCTCAAATTTCTGAGATAGATAAAATTTTTTTGGCTATTGCAGAAATTTATAATTTAAAAATTAAGGAATAAAAATTAAATTAAAATTATAGTTTCTTTAAAAAGACAAAATCCGCAGATGGCGCTATAACTTAATAAGGGTCGCCATTTAATGATCCTGTGTACAAGTATGTATATTTAAATCTGATTGTAATAAGAATAAATCTATTAATGTAAATTCGTTGTTAAATCTAAATTATTATTTAAAATATTTAGGAATGCCGCCAAATTTTAAAATGTGTTCCTCAACTGAAAAAAGATTGAGAACCACTGTTTTATATATTCAGTTCTTTAATATAAAATTACAATATAATAGTGTAATTAAAATTATTTCAAGAATTCATAAAATAATAATTATTATTTTATTTCATTAATCATATCTTATAAATTGCACAATTTATAAAAAATTAATTTGAAATTATTTTTATTCTGAAAAGTAATTTCTTTAAAAATTAAATATGCAATATTTGTTATTAAGAATATTTAATGCATTTATTACATGAAAATATTCTTAAATGTTTTTCAGTTTTCAATTTAAAAATTGATTCATCAATTCTAATATTTTTATTATATTTAATTTTGTCATATAAACAATGATTCAAAACTCTTTTGTGTCATTGTTTATTGTATATTTATTTTATTTTTGATGAGTAACTTCAATCCTTTATATCCTATATTTTCATTAAAAAAATTATAACAGTGCAGCCATTATGCAATTAATATCAGCATATTACATTGCTGTAACATGCAATCAAAATTTTGACAAAGCATATTAAAGGCAACTGATTATTAATCATCAGGTTATGCATTAATCACCAAGAAGAATGTATAAAACAGTGCACAGAGTAACTTATTAAAATATGATATTTAAATAAGCCAGTCACTTTATATTTTACTAATCATGCAGTATAGAGGAATACTTAAATTTAAGTTAATTTGAAGAATTTATGTTAAAAACAAAGTTATCTCAAATACTATAATAGTTTAAATAAATAAAAGAAAGTTTATTTTGTTAAAATTAAATTTCAATTTTTATGTTTGAATCAATGTAATAATACAGGCAATCCCCAACTTAGATCTAATAAGCCTAGATCCATACTTACATAGGATTATTTTTAAATAATGAACTCAAGGTGTGGAAGTCCGAATTGAATCTGGATTCTTCAAAAAATTAAATGACTATTTTTAATATTACATCATTGTGACATACTAGTACTGTATAATGTATGTTCTGATATATGTTTTGATTAATGTAGGATTTCATAAAATGATACAGGCAGTTCTCGAGTTATTTACATAAATCAAGAACTGCCTGTATATCAATATTAATAAAGTTTAAATTTAATATACTAATAATTTAGATCTGTTAACATTCCCCGTTGTAGGCGACGTGCAGTCCCTTAGGCGCCCGAGGGCTGTGAGAAGTAGGCTAGGGCTATCGCATCAAGAGCGGGTGTGACTAAAGAAGCTAGCTCGAAGACCTCTACTTTTAAGGATTGGATCACTCAACGTAGGCACTATGACAGGAAGAGGAAGGGAAATTGTGGACATGATGGAAAGAAGAAAGATTGATGTCATGTGTGTACAAGAAACAAGATGGAAGTGGGACAAGACAAGAGAACTGGGAGAAGGTTACAAGATTTTTCTACAGCAGTGCAAGTAAAGAGGGCAGAAATGGAGTAGGGATCATCACCTCACGAAAGATGAAGGAAAACATCATAGAAATAAGTCGCAGAAATAACAGGATTATGAGGATGAAGCTGGACATAGGGGAAACAATCCATGTTGTTAGTGCTTATGCGCTACAGGTTGGTACAAGTATGGAGATGAAAGATACTTTTTGGAAAACCATGGATGAAGAACTACGACAACTGGAAGAGAAAGATAGAGTTATCCTCTGGAGGGAACCTTAATGGACACACCGGAACCAATAACAGAGGCATAGAAAGAATCCATGGAGGGCATGGTTTTGGAGACAGGAACCAATAAACAGGCCGAGTACTCTATTATAGTTAACCAAGCTGTTACATGGTTATGACGAATCGTTTGTTTACAATCTATTATTATTATTAGGTCTATTATTAACAATATTTGTATAGATAATAGATCTCCTAGGGGCTCACAACACCCTTCTCCAACCTTTTTACATCCACTTCCTTACCATAAAGCCTTACAACCCATGTGCAATCAGTTAAAGGATTATAATAAATCTCTACCGTTTACACGGTTAAGCACGGTTTTTCATAACTTAAAAAATAGTAAACCACCACTACCAACTTCAAAAAGAGTGGGCACGTATGTAATTCCGGTTTATAACAAGGACTGTGACAGAAAAGAAGTGTACGTAGGTAGTACTACCAAATCGCTCTCCATCCGTTTAGCTGAACATCGGAATGATATAAAAAATGCTACCTTTTCTACGTCCCTCGCTAAGCATTTTTACGAGTACGATCTGGATATACATTGGGACCAAGCACGCATAGTTCGCCAGTTGGACAAGGCTGAAGATATTAAGGTTGCAGAGGCCCTCGTCATAGCTGCATATAAAAAAAAGGCCTATGTCATTAATGAAAATCTACCTACCACTGTACCAACGCAATGGTTTCTCTGAAACTAATTTTGCCCACTTCTATCGTTTGTAACTGGGCTACGTATAATTTATTTATTTTTATTTAATTTTTATTCTTAATAATTAAAGGCCTGTTAACTTTTATTAGTTCTTAAAGTTAATTTAATTAATAATTTTTTGTAATTTATTTTATCATTTTATTGTTTGTACGTTTTAAACTTTGAATTGTTCTATTAAGCGTTCTTATGTTCTAAGATCTTTTGTATGTAAGATGTAGCTGAAGATGGCTTATTAAAGTCGAAAGTGCTCCTAACTTTGTGTATTTTTTCCACTTTTGATTAGTGCTAGTTTGAACTGTAAGATATGGTTTATTATCTCCAAAGTTAAAAATATTATAATTTATGTGATAAAGAATTTTAATAGTAGGGGTTTATTGCAATTTTGTTTTAAATGTAAAATTGTAGGTTACTATTGTTCAAATTCTCAGTTAAACATTTATAAATTTTAACTTTATATGATTGTAAAATGAAATTATTACAACATTTAAGTACTTTATGCAGTTGGTTACAAAAATTCTTTATTTCAGAGTTCTTTCGGTTAGTTTATTAATCATCTTCAATGGAAAATACAAAAATTATAATTGAAAACATTTGAATTGTGTACACGTGCTACAAGTTATAAAAAATTTTTTTGTACTACTTGTAGCACATGTACACAATTCAAATGTTTTCAGTTATAATTCTTGTATTTTTCATTGAAGATGATTAATAAACTAACCGAAAGAACTCCAAAATAAAGAATTTTTAATAACCAACTGCATAAAGTGCTTAAGTATTACAATATTTTGAATTTAAGATAAATGCAGTAATTGAGAATATTATTGTACAAAATGTTTGATTCATTTAAAATATATAATTTTAAACTTTCAAGTTCAGCTGCATATAAAATAACACAAATAATATTTGCTATGTATTAAAATCTTGATTTCCTAACAAAATTGTTTTGGATGTGAATTGCTTTCTTAAATAATTGAATGATTTAAATACCTAAATATAATTAAATTAATTTTTATACAATATTAGTAAAAACAAAATTTTTAAGACATTGGGAAGTTATTTCAATATTGAATGAATTGAATTTGGCTATAATTTGAAATAAAAGGCAAATAACCCTAGTAATGATAATTTTTTGAATGAATTGCAATATAATAATTCTACTAATTTGGACTAAAGATAGCTCTATTTCTATCTAGATTATGAATATCAACCTCATTCTCTTCAAAGGAACACTTTATACAACTTTGATTGATTGGGGAGCCACATTTAAAATTAATGCCTTAAAGAAAAAAAAAAGATTTTTATATGAGATAAATAGCCTGAAAGATTGATTATGTTAACTATTCTCATTTTAATTTCCTTAAAATGATATGTTTCAATTCATATTCAAAATTATAAAACCATTTATAAATGATAATAGTTTTTGTAAGTTTGAAGCAGAAGTTTTATATTGAAAAAATTTTAACAATGTAGACATTTTGCTTCTTTGTAATAGTAAAAGGCAAAACAATCAAACTCTAGGCAGCTTTCTGCCTAGAGCTAGACTGTTTTGATTTTTACTATTGGAAAAAATTCCTTTTTTTTTTTTTTTTTTCATATTTCCTGGACCGTTACAATAACGCTAGCTAGTTTTGGGGTTATTTTGAAAATAAAAATAACAAGGCAGGCTGTACTGATTTCTGATTTAAGGACAATTTGAAATAATTTTCAAATATTTCATAAAAGATGCTTATAATTTTTGCTTTTTTGAATATCTTTTATATTTCTTTTGTAATTATAATAAACAAAATATGAGTCACAATAAAAGGCTTATTAGGTCTTATATAGCTTGTAACTCTGAATTTGAGACTGCTGATCGAGATGAAACTGTCTTAAGTGTAGTGGTGTGAATAGTTTTATTATTAATCTTTAACAGATTGTTTGTTTGAACTATATTTCAAACTATAGATATTCTCCAATTTATGCAAATAATTGAAACCAAAGGTTTTTATGTAACTCAAATTCTGTGGATGTTGGAAAAATAATTTTTAACAAAAATTCTGAATCAGAAACTACCAGGGCTAGCTGGACTAAGGTAATTGCACCTATACAACATTATAATACCATATTGTTCCCTGACTGAAAGATATTGTGTTACTAATACAATACTTAAGATCAATAAACAATACACAAAATATAAATAAATCAAGTTAAATGTTGCAAACCAACATGTTTGGACTTATAACTTGCAAATACAATAAGTGTTCATGCTATATACTTCAAAAAAAAATTTTTGAAAAATTCTTTTTATGTAAAATCGGATTTACAGATGTTGGATATACTTAAGCTGGAGATTACTTTATATGATAAAACGATTTTCAGATAATGTAGTTCAAAGGAAACTATTGAATTCTCCATTTTATTTTCAATTCAAATAAATGTAATTTATAATTAAATATACTCTTATTCTGTAATGAAAATGAAACTACTGCTTTTTTTTTCATTTGAAATATCTTATATTCTCTATACTAAACTAATGAATTTTTGGAGATATTAAATCGTTTGAAAATAACTGTATTTGATCAATTGAATACTGTTTATGGATATTGAATTTGAAATTTCATATTTTAATATATTGTATATACTAGTGTACAAGCCAAGAAATTTTTTCTGAAAAATTTTGAAGAGAGAGTCAGCTTATATGTGAGGCAATCAAAAATTAAAAATTTTTCTGTAAGATGGTAAAATCTGCTGGTTCAATTGGGCCATGTTTCCATTGTGCCTTCATGCCAGCTGCATGATCATTGCCTTTATTTTCAATAAAGATCATTATCTTATTCTTCAATGTTTTTCTTAAAAATATGTGGTTTCATATAATTGTACATAAATTAATATCATATAAAAGAAGGTATATAAACTGCCTAAAACACTAAGACAATAATGAATAAAGAGCACCAACAGCAGTAGTGAGTTCAAAAAACTTATTTCTTTCAAACTAACGAAGTACTTTTGGTCTAACAACTAGACCATCATCAGTGTATATAATAACTTAAAAAGAACGTATATAGAATGTGTTCTTACAATTTAAAATTTAAACTACATATATACTGTGTTATAATTGTGAGAACATAAAACATAAATTAAGTAGATAAATTTAGTTATGTAGATAGAAGTTCATTACAAACATAAATACTATAATATAAAATAAAACCTGTAAATAAAATGAAAATAAAATATAAAAATGTAAAAATAAAAATAAAGTATAACATTTTTGTAGTCTGCTATGTGTATTCTTGACCAGTGTTAGATGGCATTGTTTTTTGAATTTGCATCTTTATGACATAGTGCTGCCTTACAGGTTTTATTTTATATTATAGTATTTATGTTTGTAATGAACTTCTATCTACATAACTAAATTTATCTACTTAATTTATGTTTTATGTTCTCACAATTATAACACAGTATATATGTAGTTTGAGTTTTAAATTGTAAGAACACATATTCTATATATGTTCTTTTTAAGTTATTATATATGCTGATGATGGTCTAGTCGTTAGACCGAAAGTACTTCCTTAGTTTGAAATAAAAAAGTTTTTTGAAGTCAGTACTGCTGTTGGTGCTCTTTATTCGTTATAAATTAATATTTCTATATGTTGGATACTATACAAATATGATTAAAAATACATAAAATGGTCCCATTGTACCTTCTTTGTGCTATTAGCACATCTCCATATTTATTCTTAAAATAATCTATTTCTTTTCATTTCTATTATTAAACATTATTTAGATGTAGCTGAATGTTCATATTTAAATACATTCAAAAATATTAATTTATTGGAACTTCACAAACAAGATCAGAAATGTGTAGACCAATATTTTTTTAGTTAATAAAGATAACAGTCATTGCTGTACATATCATCAGTCAGATTGCTACAGTTCCATTTAATATTATATACCAATATTTCTAATTGACAATTTATACATTTTCTGATGATTCTTATCATTTAGAAAATACAGGATGATTATTTTACAACTGATTTTGGATATCAGATTTGTATATGCTGATCTGGCTTGTCATTTGCAGCAAAATTTTCATTGCATGTTTTCATTCTGATTTTATTTGTTTAAACTTTATTAAATATTTTTGTTGAAATTTGAAAATTATGGAAACTTTTAATATTTCTTTTATATTTTCTGCCAAACAAATACTTCAATAAAATCATATTGTAGAAGAGATATGCCATGGTCACATCCTGCTCTCTATCCATCATTCTCTTCACATTGCATCATAGCGTTTCGATGCTATAAGTCTATTGTTTTATATATGACTTTATTTATTTGAATAGTGAATTGGATTTGGAAAAAAAATCATGAAAGAAATTAACAATTTATTTCAATGAATGTCATATTGTTCCAATATTTCCAATATTTGAAGTTAGGTGTTGCTTATACAGTGAGTTTCAAATTTTTACCAATTTTTAAACTCCGAAGTTGAAGATTGGCTTATACATGGGTTGGCTTAAACACAAGTATATACAGTACATAATTTTTAATTTTATTACAAGAACAATCAAGGTGTTTCAAATAAATAATAATATATGCATTTTTATATATAAATATTTAATATTTAAATATATTTAAATAAAAACACTTTTTTAAATTTGTATTTATTTTAGAAAATTCTAATATCCTATTATAAAATAAATAAATTATTTAATAAAATGTTAATTAAATAAATAAATTAGAATAATTTTTCTAAATAATTTTTAATTGAATAATAATATAGGAAGTTCTCAGTTTATGAATTCCCACTTAACAAGTTCCTAAGTTTGTAAGTTTTTCAAATATAAAATATTAAAAAGAAAATTGTAAATATGAATATTAATTATAATAATAAATGCTAGATATTCATAAAAAGGCATTTCAATCTGCATATGTAGCTATACAATACAGTGTAACTGGTTTTATAGCAAAAACTCCATTGTCTGTTACAAAATCAAAAAAATCAAAATGGCAGTTGAAAAGTGGAAGTAGTGTGCCTTCTGGTTTACTGGCATATTATGTAAAAAAATTCCATTCCCAGTTTCTGCCCAAGGCAGTAAGTTATCTATATAAAAACTCATCTATTTATTTGTTAGTAATAATGAAAAATAAAAATTCTTTAATATTTATATGACATAAATAATTTCATTATTATTATAATATGCTTGATTTTAAAGACTATATTTTCATTTCTTTAGATAAATAAATCATTGTTTAATTATAAACTATTGATTTTGTTGACTTTAATTTTATTGTGGTCAAATTTCATTGGTGAAAACAGAATTTCTGATTTTAACATTATGTCTGGGAAATTGATTCTTTGTTTGAGTTTTTATTTTGAGCAATTTTCATATCTGAATTAACTCATAAAGTTGAGAACTACCTATATATGTTTAATTAGCTGAAATTAAATTTTTTAAAGTATTACATATATATATGTGTATGTTGTATGTCTTAATTCTTGAAATTGATTAAATTATATTTTAGTAATATTTAAATTTTATTTTTAAAATTTGATGTTGAAATATATATATATTATTTTTTATATTAAATAAATGATTTTTTTAAATATAATAAATAAATATTCAAATTTTTTTATATTATGATATAATTCTTAAAAAATCAAAATTAATTTCAAAACTAAGAACAAAATTTAAAATAAATATCACAACAATATCATAGAATTGTAAATATTTTTGAATTGTTTATTAGTTTCAATTTTTCCTTCAATATAATAATTACAAGAATTGTATAAATAATTTGAAATGAACAATTATAAGAAATACCAAAAATAATCGTAATTAATAATTAAGCTTTGATCAATTTTATTAGAATAACAATATAGAAATCTAATATATTTCTTTTAATGATATTTAATATAAAAAATAATAAAACAAATTTTAATTTTTATTAAT
>AYEL01070341.1:0-22919 GCA_000484575.1 Olivierus martensii
ATATAATTTTATTATATAATTAAAATAAATCTATTCTGTTAATAATAATAAATTAGTAATTTATATTGTATGATTCCAAAGTGCAGCTATTTATGCTTGATATGTTGTAAATTTCATAAAAAAATTTATCATGCATCTCACAGAATATCACCGATTGGATTCGAGCTAGTAAAAACGTCTGGATTGAGAGGACACGAGAGGTACAGGGTGTAGGCTGCAATAGGCCTTCTATAAAATAGACCCCTTTGATTGTAGAGAGCATGTTAGAACTACTTTTACTCTCCCATATGATTCCATCCTGTACATATCTTGTAGTCTTCCTCTTCATCTACCATAGAAAGGATTTTCTTCCCCTTATCTAGCATTCTGTGATTTTTAGTTTTCTGTAGAATTATTCAATGAGATGATCTGGTTTTCAAGTTCTTTATCATATACTGCTTCTTAAAAAGCAGTTCATCTCTATTCTGTGATGCCCTACCCTAAATAGTGTAGGTTCATCCATATTTAGGTTATAAATTACTATGTTTTAAACAGTTTTTAATTTATATCATCCTTACTATCATTTCTATTCTATTTTAGTAACCAATATAATAGTTATTTTTATTATTATACTTATATTAATTTAATTATAATATTGAATAATAAATCTGAATTAAATGTAATTTATATTAAATAAATGATTTTTTTAAATATAATAAATAAATATTCAAATTTTTTTATATTATGATATAATTCTTAAAAAATCAAATTTTTCATTGAAATATTTGCATACAAACTATGAAATTCCTACAAAAAAAAAAAAAATTCAATTTTCAATTCTACCAAAATTTTATTGTCTAAATTAAAATTTATATTTTTTAAGTTTCTTAAATTAATGTTTAATGAATATAAATGCTTATTATAATAAATATTTTAAATTTGTCAAATGAAAAATTTTACCTGAAAAATATAATAAATAAGCTGTAGATTTTCTGCAATATACTATATTAAATATTTTACTTATCTATCTGCTTCAATCTACTTTTTCGTTATTGCAATTAAATATTATTAAAGATATGTACTATTAAATTTAATATTAAATTATTGTTAATATAAATCAGTTCAAAGATTCTACATATGCCCATGAATTTTCAAAATAACTCAATATGAAGAATTATAAAATTATTATGCATAAAGATGGAATGTGATATTTACCTTGTAATCACTTTCAAAATCCAAGAACGAATATCTTTTCTTCGATTTTTCAGAGTAATCTGGCCTTTGATCATTGATACCCATTAATTACCTCTTCTAACCTATTCATTGCAGATTTGATCAACGACTAGTGAGTGATCTTTCATTAACACACAGCGATGTATTATGAAATCTAGACGACAGATATTTAAATAATATTTAAATTGCGTGTAATGTTTCTATCTTTCATTAACACACAGCGATATATTATGAAATCTAGACGACAGATATTTAAATAATATTTAAATTGCGTGTAATGTTTCTTTATTTCAAAATTTAAATCTAAAACTTAAAAGATTCTTGTAGAAAACATTCTAAAATTATTTTCTTAATTTAAAAATTTGCAAATTTGAAATTTTATTCTGTATATATCAAATAAATAATATTTCCATGAATTTTTATTGAATCTTAGTTTTTCCAAATTTAATGTAATGTGAACTTCGTTGCTCTTAATGGCTTATAATTTGTATTCGTTAATGTATTTTTATGAATGAAATAGAAAAATGTCATGAAATTAGAAAAATATACTGTAACCAAAATATTATCATTTATGAAAGTAATTTGTATATTCCACTATTTTAATTGTATATATCAAAGTAGTATATCTTATTTTTAAAATGTATACTGTATTAAAAATAAATATTTGAAAAAATGGATGATATATCCAAATAATTTAATATAGTAGTATAGTTTAAATGCTTCTTTATGTAGCTTATCAAGTGAAGTGTTCGACTTTCAATACAGGAATACTGTATTATCAGATTAGTGTATAGTGAGTGCTCTTGAACTTTTATAAAAAATTAAAACGAAAACATAACTACTGATGCTGTTCATATAGATTTTGTTTTGATGATCAAAGTTTAATTTGATGTTATTATTCATATAGAATATCTAGAATAAGGAAAGTTTTTGGGCTCAAAAATATTAATCTGAACACCAGGCTATTATATTTGAGTCTCAGACGATTAAAATATTTTTAATAAAAATAACGAAATTTGTAAAAAATCACTATTAATTATCACAAAATAACTCAAACATAGTATCCTATATTTTAATTATTCTGAAACAAGTTTACGTAAAAAGTTTAAAAATCTAATACTATTGATCCAGTAATATAATTATTGGATTTAAACATAGATGTGTAAAGTCTGCAAAGTTCCAATAATCTGAATCCTTTTGGATAGAATATTTTAATGAGTATATATTCAACTTTCTTTTGTTGCACAATGTAAATACTATATATTATATTTTAGATAAATGTAAACAATAATGTAATATATATATATACTGTATATCATCATATCCTGTAAATAGTTGATAAATTTTAAAATAATACCTCCCTATTATAAATATAGATTCAGTAGGATTTTCCACATTCATATTATAATGTATCAGAAAAAAATACACTATATTCTAGAATTTTGATTTATTATTGCATTCCAGCCTTTATCAGTGAAAAGATTTTAGAAGATCAAACTAAGAAGAATGCAGTAAATAATAGCATCAGAAAATGGCTTGCCTTAAGGCTAATACATTGGAACATCTGTACTAATGATCAACTATTCTTTTTTTTAGAAGTTAGTAGAAACTGATCTTACTATCACTGACAAGATGGAAAATCAAGCAATTATATTATATATAATATAATCTCGTAAATAAATCCTAAGATTACCATGCTTATGATAATTCACTTGTCATAAATTTTATGTAAATGTTGATTGAACGAAAATTAAATTTCGTAATATTTACACCCATAATATTAATCAAACTTCTACATATAAATACTTTGCACAATTTAATTATTCTATTGAAAATTCAATATTATCTTACCTTGGTTTATCTAGTTATTGAAATCAAATTTTCAGCAACTGAATATTATGCATAAATAAATAATATGAATAAATCATAGTTTTACTTTACATGTGATTAAAAGGTTGTCTACCTATGCAGATTTGAAAATTCTATATATGTAGTCATTGCAGTTCAATACCAGATTTACTATTCTTCAAATGTTTTATATCACTGCAACTACTAAGCATATTTCTTTTTGATTTAAGGATGCATTATGTGAAGAAGCATGAATAATTAAGAAATTTGATTAAAAGTCAGTGCTAACTAATTATGACCTCACTAATTCAAGCTTTTGTTACTGTAAAAATTAATAGATCGCCATATATTAATTTTTTGTATAAAAAGGAAACTAGTCGACGCTAAAATTTTTCTTAAAAGTATAAAATTTCTAAAGGGGTATTAAGTAGAAATAATTTTATAATATATATTAACCGCTAAACATTAGTATAGAGATCGTGAATAAAATACTTTTGCAAGATTTAACATTAGTATATATTCACAATAAAAATCGAAATATTTCTTAGACCTTTTAATATTACTGTATATTCAAAGGAAACTAGTCGACGCTAAAATTTTTCTTAAAAGTATAAAATTTCTAAAGGGGTATTAAGTAGAAATAATTTTATAATATATATTAACCGCTAAACATTAGTATAGAGATCGTGAATAAAATAATTTTGCAAGATTTAACATTAGCATATATTCACAATAAAAATCGAAATATTTCTTAGACCTTTTAATATTACTGTATTATGTTTTCTGCATCCAATTTAAAATTTTAATATAGGCATTTCAGTATAAAGTAGATATTCTAAAAGTTTAATGTTATTTATAAATATAAATAATATTATTAAAAATTCACAGGAAAAAAAAAATTAAATTTTACTCTTCGATTGAAATAAATTAAATTTGTATAAAATATTTAAATATATTCGTTTTCGTCAATTGTTTTCTATAGTTAGCAGGCAAGGCGTGAATATCAGCAGCCAGTATTGAAGACAAAGTCAGAGGAGATCGGTAAAAGACTAATAATTAGGTACCTATTTTAATAAATCATTAAAATAGGTACTTATTACTATTTTTTTACCTACAAATTACATATTTTAGAATTTATTACTACTTCAGTTTTTTTACCTATTATTTATTTGCCTACGAATTACATATTTTATTTTAGATTTTTTACCTATGAATTACATATTTTAGAATTTATTATTACTTCATTTAATTGGGACAAAATGGCTTGGCCCGACGTGTCCCAATTAAGCGGAATCTATTGTATATATATATAAAATTTTAAAATTTGTGGAATTATATTTTTAATATTTACTAATATTGAAAAGTATTCTTTGAGTGTATTTGGTCAAGATTGTATGATTCCTATCTGCAATTATTTTGCCATTCACCAAAATAATTATTATTATTAGATAGTTGCACATTAGCTGAAGAAAATAAACCATGTTTGATGAAATTTTGGCAATAATTAGAGCTATAATTATTTATAAAAAAGTTATAAAATTTTCTAAATTGAGTTATTGCAATATAATTGCTTAAAAAAATCTACATAAATTTGAAAAACTCCAAAAATGATCCTCTCATACAAAAACAACTATAATCTTATGTAATGTGTCCTAATTGGTTCATTTAGTAATTATTTAGCAAATTCAAAATTCCATCAGATCTAAGTATGTGGGGAAAATTTCCTAGAAAAATGATTTGTGGGCAATGCAACTAGTATGTTATGTCCATTTAAAATGTTGGAGAATTGTTTATGATTGCATTTATATTTTTGAATTAATATCAGTGAAAATGAAATAAAAATGAATGAGTAAGAAATAACAGTGCCTACTTTAATAGAATAAAAAATATCTTTGCTATTTTTATAATCTTTTTTTTTAAACGTTTTTATATTTTATTGTATGAAAAATTCATTTTAATTTGCAATTTCAATAAAATTAAGTAATCTCAGTTTATAATTGAAATAGTAAAAATAAATTGATCAACAATGCATCACAGCACTCACAAATTTTCAGTCCTTTCAAAATAACTTTTATATGTTTAATATGTCTATAACTTTTATTAAAAACTTAAAAGTTTCAAAATGTTTAAAAGTATTAGAAACTAAATCCAAACAACTTGCCAAATTTAACCCTTGAGATACACAACAGAATTTAAAACTGAAATAAATTAGATAAACTATAGAAATTATTAAAATTCCCTTGAAGTTTGTATTGTATATTTGTAATGACTGTGCCGGTCTATGTGTTGCCTGGCTAGTGCCATTGAGGGCCTGTGGCTAGATTTAGCCCGGTCAGGAATAGATCTATTGGTGAAGTCCGATGTCGGTTCCAAATTAATATAACTGCCTGAAGAATCAATCTGCTTGTTGGCCTCGGTGGTCTAGCGGTGTGACGTTGGGACGTTAGCCCAAAGGTCCCCAGTTCTATCCCGGGCTGAGGCAGATTTTTTCTTCTTCAGGTAAATTAGTCAAAATTCCTGTTTAATTTATAATTAATAGATGGCGCCACTCGTTGGCTTAGTAATTTCTATAGTTTATCTAAATTTATTTCGGTTTAAAATTCTGTTGTGTATCTCAAGGGTTAAATTTGGCAAGTTGTTTGGATTTATTTGGATTATAATTCCCTTGAAGTTTGTATTGTATATTTGTAATGACTGTGCCAGTCTATGTGTTGCCTAGTATTAGAAACTACTTTTACAGAAGACTTGTTATATAAATACAGGAATAAAGCAACAGAAGAACAATTCTGATTACAATATTTTATTTTGTAATGTGAGAATTGTGTACTCTCTTTATTCCTGTATTTATATAACAACAGAAGAACAATTCTGATTACAATATTTTATTTTGTAATGTGAGAATTGTGTACTCATCTTTGTAACACACAAACACACACACAAAATTAATTCACTGATCTATATCTCAAGTCTGTGGCCTGAAACAGGAAAAACTATATAAAAAAATTCAAAATATAAGAAGAAAAATTCTTTCAAATAAATCTAATTGCCAAATTTAACCCTTGAAACACAATGGAATTTTAATGATTCTAAATAATTTTAAACAAATTATACAAGTTATTAAACCAATGAGTGGCTCCATCTATTAATTAATAACTAAACTAGAATTTAAACAAATTTACCTGTAGATGAAAATATCCGCCTCAGCCTGGGATTGAATCGGGGACCTCAGGTTCTGTCCCAATGTCATACCACTAATATAGATGAATCTGGTGTAGGTCAATGCACATGTAAATAAAAAATACTTCCCTTGAGGTTGGTTTAATATTTAAAGTTTAAAAATACTTCCATTGGACCTATGCCTTTACATGGCAAAGGGATTGCATGCTCCAGTGATCTGGGCTATTGGTTGTTCAACTTTGCCATAATAGTCAGAAGTTAGAAATCTGACAAAGTGATGTCTGTAGTTGTCTGAAATCTTAAAGGGTGCAGTCTCTCCACTAGACTATATCATTGATTTAATTACCATTATTACTATCCATACTCTAACTGCTTTTACTTTAATACATATTAATCACACACTTAAAGCACTATCTGCAGTATAGAATTCAACATACACTTTTATTAACTTAAATACGAACGTTTTTGGTGCAAAGCACCCTCCTCAGGTACACATTACATACTTCAATCCAATCAATAGAAGCTTATACTAACAAAATAATTCTAGAACCGCATCGTTATAACTGTTCGAAAATAGATTTTCTAATATTTGGATAATTTAAATTTACACTATTTAAAGTTTAACAGAAGAAACTTAGAACATCTGCAAAATCTTTTTACAGTTCACTTAAAAAACTTAACTTAATTACATAAACTTAAAATAAAATAAACATTACATTAATATAGTATCTTTTACAATCTTAAACAGTAAAAAACTAGTCCTAAGATTTATCTTCGCTCTTTCTCATCTTTCATTATCTCTCTCTAATTCTCAAATGGCTGTTTTCTTTTGCTATTATGTATCTCCATGCTGGAGGGGGCTCCCAGTTTAACCTGTCATTTATTAGCTTTTCATTATCCATTCTTTTCATTATTTCTACTGATTCAACTATAACTGGTTGTAAACCTTCTTTAATTGATTTAATCTGTTTCACCTCTTTCCATTCTACTTTAATATCTCTGTTATACGTCTCCATAGCTAATGATGTAGTCAAATTCGCATGCTTAATATCTCTTTTGTGCTCCCCTATACATGTTGCAATAGTTCTCTTAGTCACTCCTATGTAGCTAGATTTTTCGTTTGTTACTGCATCAGTTATCGGTATCTTATATACTCCTCTTTTTTCTTCATCCTTAAGTACATCTTTCTCATTATGTAATATATCGAACAGTGTCTGATTTCTCTTTGGTGCTAACTTAACCTTATTTTTCTTCATTTTTATTTCATTTTTATTTCAGATGGAAATGTGAAGGAAGAGGAGTATAAGAAATGTAAGTGTGCAAAGATAGTGAAAGAGAGCAAAGAGAGGGTGGCAAGAGAAAGAGAAAAGATTAGAAATCAAACTATAGTACTAACTAGCAGTCCAAACAATGTTTTATTCACTAATAACACTTTTCAAAGAAACGTTTTCAGCTACACTATAGCCATTTTCAACTCCACTGTTTCTTACAACTTTTGTAACTATGTTCTAGAACATCTGAGGGTGTACTTCGTTCCAATTCTTTTTTAGAATTGTTTTCAAATTTACAAAAATGCTTGTTCTTTAACAGTTTCAGAAACACGTACTTCCATGCAGTCGGGAAACCCTCCTTATCTCTCTCATTATGTATGCCCTAAGAGAGTGAAAGAATGCATAAGTTGATTAGAAACTAGTGAGCAAAACTAAATTGATGTATCTTTATTTTCACTTTTATTTTAATTTTATTTCTGATTTTAATTCCTGAATATTTTGTTTATAATTTTTTGCGAACAATCTGATTTACCCCCAGGAGACTGGGACATGTGTTTCTGAAACTGTTAAAGAACAAGCATTTTTGTAAATTTGAAAACAATTCTAAAAAATATCGAACAGTGTCTGATTTCTCTTTGGTGCTAACTTAACCTTATTTTTCTTCATTTTTATTTCATTTTTATTTCAGATGGAAATGTGAAGGAAGAGGAGTATAAGAAATGTAAGTGTGCAAAGATAGTGAAAGAGAGCAAAGAGAGGGTGGCAAGAGAAAGAGAAAAGATTAGAAATCAAACTATAGTACTAACTAGCAGTCCAAACAATGTTTTATTCACTAATAACACTTTTCAAAGAAACGTTTTCAGCTACACTATAGCCATTTTCAACTCCACTGTTTCTTACAACTTTTGTAACTATGTTCTAGAACATCTGAGGGTGTACTTCGTTCCAATTCTTTTTTAGAATTGTTTTCAAATTTACAAAAATGCTTGTTCTTTAACAGTTTCAGAAACACGTACTTCCATGCAGTCGGGAAACCCTTCTTATCTCTCTCATTATGTATGCCCTAAGAGAGTGAAAGAATGCATAAGTTGATTAGAAACTAGTGAGCAAAACTAAATTGATGTATCTTTATTTTCACTTTTATTTTAATTTTATTTCTTATTTTAATTCCTGAATATTTTGTTTATAATTTTTTGCGAACAATCTGATTTACCCCCAGGAGACTGGGACATGTGTTTCTGAAACTGTTAAAGAATAAAATTTTTGTAAATTTAAAAACAATTCTAAAAAAGAATTGGAACGAAGTACATCGTCGGATGTTCCGGAATATATTTAGTTACAAAAGTTGTAAGAAATAGTGGAGTTGAATCATCAGACGTTCTAGAACATACTTAGTTACAAAAGTTGTAAGAAATAGTGGAGTTGAAAATGGCTATAGTGTAGCTGAAAACGTTTCTCTGAAAAGTGTTATTAGTGAATAAAACGTTGTTTGGACTGCTAGTTAGTGCTATAGTTTGATTTTTAATCAATGTATTACTTGTGAAAACTGTACACTTCTGTATTATGAAAGAGAAAAGAACTTGCAGAATGATTTTGAAGAAAATAAAAAAGTATTCTGGAAATATATGAGAAATATGAGAAGGAAGCATGGTCATGTGTGTCTGGTATGAAAAAGAAAAATAGTAGAATATTGTGGGATGAATCTAGAGTAGCTGATAGATGGAGTGTTTCTATGATCTTCACAAAGCTATTGGAGAACGGGATGAGGGCAAAAGCTAGAATATCAGGATGAATGTAAAGAATAAATATGAATATGATGATCAAATCAATGAAGAGATTACAAATGCAATTAGCAGATTGAAATGTAAAAGTCCAGGTATGGATGGGTTCACAGCTGAGATGTTAAAGTATGTTGGAAAGTTTATTATGTAGTGCAACTGTAAATTGTTTTAAACTATCTCTAGTTCATTTTAATCAGGAAAAACTACTATTCTCCCATCCTTAACCATAAGTACGTGCAAGGCCTGTCATTCCATTAGGTTAGTTAAGCTGCCATATCCTCATGGTATATTCTGTATCTGACACTTAAGAGTCCATCACCGGCTGGCCAACACCCATGATTGAAGAATGTGATTTAATGGGCTGGACCTGGACCCCTCCTGAAAAATTGGGTATATGGGACCTGGATCCTCCAGGATGATAAACCACAGCTTTACCACATGGCCATCTGGCCGATCTGTCATTCCGTCAGTCCGTGGGTCCTGTAGTTTGTTCTGAGGGGTGCTTGTTATCTGAATACGTGTTCGTTATCCGAACATAAAAATCTTTCGTGAAAATGTTCGTTATCCAATTTGTTCATAATCCGAACTGTTTGTTAACCGATGATCCACTATATAGAATAAATTCTGCTATCTGGTCATCCCTCACAGCAGTACCAAACCTGCAACAATATTTCATACTGTTTATGATATTGCTTATCAATTCAATTGGTAACAATAACAATTGTTCTTGCAAAACATTTTTGAGTTCCTCAAAGTTTTGAGAGCAAGAGTGATTGTGTCATCTTAGAGCATCCAGATGTGCTCAATAGAGTTAAGGTCAGGAAACTTGGTTGAAGATCAAATGTACCAATCCATATGAATGATAGTTTGATGTTGAAGATGATATTGTACTAATCTGGCTAGGTATACTCAAGCATTATTGTCATGTAGGATAAAAGAATCTCCAATTGTACCTGCATACAGTGAACAGTGGGGTCTAAGACTTCATCCCTTTACCTTCTGGCATTCATTATGTTTCTTTTAGGAAACATAGATCTGTACAACTTCCTAATGAAATGCCATTCTAAACTATAGAGCTACTTCCATCATTTCTCAAATATTAGAAGGAAGTAGCATGTTCTTATTCTTTCTAGATCAGAGTATGCCTAGAGTGCATTGCAGAGGAAATCTGGATTCTAACAATAAAGATTAGATCTCCATTGATTTCAGTCCAGTTGACGTCTTGACCATTTCAAATGTTATTTCTTGTATCAAGGGAGTAAGTGTTGTGCAGATTACTGATTGCCTAGCATACAAACATTCACAAAGCATTCCTCAATTATATAAAATAGTAATGCAGATGAAATTTTGTATTTAAACTATAGTTTTAGAATGTTTGGTATTCTTAATATCATATTACTATTTGAGCATAAATTTGCTATTGTGCAGTTCTTTACATAATATACTTGCATTTAAAAAAAAAAATTATTTTAATGTTTAATAAGTTAAATTTATGAATTTGTTCTGGAATTTATAATAGTTTTTGATGATATAAACTTAATTAATAATGAAATATATAGTGACTACTTGATTTATTTAAATTAGATTTTACATGAAAAATTTTGACTTGAAAAATATTTTAAAATCAACTTTATACTTAGTCTAGTGCAATACTGCAGGTCTGATATGGTAATATCACAGCAATGTTACAATATTTTATAACATTAATTAATGACCCTGTCAAAAATATTAATATCGATAGCTACTTTGAGTTGATAATTTACCGTGTGTCTTATACATGTAAAATTTCCATCATTGTATAGTTATATCCTTCAAGACATAGAAGTCTGTATATATTAGTATCACAAATGTAAGTCTGACATGAGCTCCAGCATTTCAAACAGTACTTATAATAATTTGAGATTTTTGATCCTTAGAAATAGATTATTATTATTGCTGTAAATTGACATCTCCATAATCACTATTCATAATAATGAGTGTACAATTTTGATATATTATTAATTTTGAATAGTAAGAGGCTCAATCAAAAATATGATCCCCATTTACAACAATAGCAAAGGCAAAGAACAATGCTATATAGGTAGTATTACAAGGAACGTATCAAAGCAGATATCTGAACATAAGGTGGATATTATGAATGGAAAATTAACGACAACCCTCGTGGCTAAGTTCTACGAGTAAGACCTCATGATAGATTGGCAGAGTGCTGAGGTTATTAAGGTGATACAAGATGGAAGGGGCCTAGCTACATATGAAGCTATGGAGATAGTGAAACAGAAGAGGACACATAGTGTCATTAGTGATAACGCTCCGGTGGACTGCTGACAGCATGGGTGTGGACGGCCATTAACAATTTATGAAAACCAACCTATATAATTGTAGGCAGAGGATAGAGAGGACACAGAATGGTTACTATATCTTATGGAGGAATGAACTTTATCTATCAGACTATATATGTATATTTTATTTTATTTATTTATTTTATTAGGTATATCTTATCTGTTATGGACTCTTATGTGCAAAAGATATATGTAATAATCTTATATTTATAGTTAAATATATTAATCTTATTTATATTCTGTATATAGATTGTTCTATATGTAAGTTAAGTTTAAATATTTGAATCTATAGTTCTATTGTTCTAAATTTCTGTAAACCATAACCAAATTCTTTGTTTGAAAGTTGTGTTTGGAGAAGCTGGTACTGATGATGGACTCAAAAGTAGTCCAAAAGTGCTTTACCAAAATAAAGTTTAAATATTAAATGAATATCAGTATGTGCTATGAATATTTTCCTGTTTATGTGAAGCAAGAGGTAGTTTATAAGGCTGTATAGTAAGAGGCTTTTGATTTAATCAGTTATAAATTGATTTGCATAACTTTTTGAATATTAATATAACAAAGATTTTTTTAAATATAATTAATAGATACTTGATGTTTCTATAACATGAATGTTATAATTAGATTTATAATAAAAGCCCATCTTACAATACAGAAATGAGATACACTAAGTCTAAGCTATAAACATTCTAAGCACGAAATCTGGAAAACAAATAAAATTATTAATTAATAATTTATTTTGTCATATATTTTCATCTGTTTATTTTATATATTTTCACCAACAATAATATTCAGTTAATCTACTAAATTAGTTATATTAATTAACCTGATCATCATCATTTAAAATAATAATAAAAGAAAATACTAAACTTTAAGTCAAGCAGGAAATTTTTTTGAAAACACATTTTAGTTAATTTCTGTAACCTTCCTCAGCTGTTAAAAATATATAAGTGTAACAGCTGTAGAAATATATAACAGCTGTTTAATATTTTTATCTAAATAGATATACAGATTAACATGAAATAGTTCATTTGATTAATTGGATATTGCTACTGGGCATAAGGATTCAGTGTAAAAAATATTTGATCATGATTAATAATAATTAAATTTTATTATTATTTTCTTATATATTAAATTTTTATTATTATTTTTACCAGAATTTCAAGACAATCAGTATCACCATAAGTTCAAGAATACATATACAGTAGTATTAACTAAAAGATGTCGGGACGTTCTTCTCGTAATATTATATTGTATAGTTTTCCTGCAGTAATAGCTATTATAACAATAGTTTGGTATAGAAGAAAAAAGAGAAAGGAAAAACAATTAAATAATAATAATAAACAAATATTGCTATCTAATTCTGTAAATGATGACATCATTTTGGAACAATTTCATAATGAATCTAATATTAAAGTAAATTCTATATATAGCAGTGAGTTGCATTTAAAAATAGAAGACAATATTTTGTCAGAAAGGACTGATAGTTCTAATCAGGAAAATGTTACTAATAATTTGTGTGTGTTGTTAGAAAATGATAATTTAGAAAATTCAGAATTTTTGGAATCAAAATGTTCAGCATCAACAGTGCCTGAAAATTTGAATGCAACAAAGAAAAATGTAGATAATGCAAAAATTAGTGCTGTATCTGAATTATATGTAAAAACTGACATCAAAGATGTTATTGGTGCTCCTATGTGTGATAACGAGCAAGTTATATCAGTTGCAGACATTAATTTGGATGGATCTCAGTCAGTCATAGAAGAGCCATTAATAATAAATGATGTAATTAATGTTACAGCTAATGATGATAATTTAGAAGATAATTCTACAAAAGACAAATATTTTTTGTCAATGGAAAATATTGAAATTAGAGAAGAAATATTGGAAAAAGAACCTGTAGAAAAATGTGATATAAATGAAAAGTCTGTTCATGTTAATTGTGATGAAACAGAAATTGTTGAAAATGATCAAAGCATTAATTGTAACATAAAAGAACTTAATTCTGTTAAAGATGTAGAAAATCAATTAGAGATTGAGGAGAAAGAAAAAATTATTTTGGAAACTGAACATGATACTAATATTGAAAAATTGGATTCAAAAGATAGTCAAACAAATGATTCAGAATATAAAACTCATTTAGATAATACTATGCAGCAAGAAATAGAAGAAACAGAAAATGGTGTTTCTCAAAACCATTACTCGGATATACGAAGTGAGGTAAATAATTTATATGAAATTTTTATTTTTTAAAATATTAAATATCAACAAAATTCAAGTCAAAATAACTCTAGAGATGAAATATTTTTTATTTTTAGAATTATTTGGATTGATATGGCTAATATTTGGCTATAATTTTGACCAGTTATCTTAAATAATAGCTAAGCTATTCTTAGACCAAATTTTTAAAATTATTAAATTGCAATTTATTCAGAAAATTATCATTGCTATTTTTTGAATAAATTGCATTGGGCTTGAGTTTGACTAATTTTTGATTATTAATCCTTAGCTCAGCGTTTCCCAAACTATGTTCTGCGGAACACCAGTGTTCCATAAAAAATTATGAAAATTAATATAAGCCTCATATGATTTAATTAAAATACTGTACCAAGTTAAAATTGGAGTCGCTAGTTTATTTTACAAAATTACAATTTGATAAAAAAAAGTTTATGCCTAATTTATTTATTTATTAATATCTACCTATACTATAAAATGACCAAAGTGTTACGTATAAAACCATTTTTACAATAGTTGAAAGTTTTATATAAATAAAGCTAGGAATAAATTGATTTTATAGTAAAATCTCATTTTCTCTGAAAACGAAAGAAAATCCTTTTGTTTAGATGTTGACGGGTATGACATTTAAGTTTATGAAACATTTTTGTTTATGTTATATTTTGTAAAGAAATATAGTAAATTGAAAGGATTTCAACACGAAAACAGATCTTAATATAACAGAATAAACTCAGCCAAACTGGAAAATAAAAATAATCTGAACAGCAGTAAAGAAAATCGGTTTTTGCTCTGGAAATGTTGCTTTGGAAAATGCTATCATAAAGAAAAAATAAAACAAACACGACGAAAGAATAAACTTAAACGGATACCAATGCAACAAAAAGTTGTTTTTTTTCTCCAATCGAAGAAGGCAAACGAAAGGCAGAAATCATTTAGAATCATAAAATTTTAGTCTCGTGTTTAAAAAGCTATTAGTTACCAATATAGAATAAAGTTAAATCATTGTAGAATATAAGATTGGTATCTCTCGATTTAGAAATAAATTCAATTTCTTTATGCTACATAATGTGTTACGGAGTTAAATTATAAGTCGGTAACTATTGATTTTAAAGAAATCATTCTTATCTGGAAAAGTGACTTCTATTGAACAGCGATATATTCAAGTTAAAACATCGTTTGCATTTCATATGACTTTAAAATATATTAAATAGTAAAGTAATAAAACAAAAAAAAAACTTTAGATTTGAAACAATTTTGATATTCTAATAAAATTTTAGTATTTATTAATTTTTAAATCATTTTTTTACTTTGTCCATTCCGAAATGGAATAAAAGGATAAATGAATTAGATAAATGTCTGTCAGAATGTAGCTATCCTAAATACTTTCCGATCTGATTAAAATTTGTATATAATATAGGGATTTAATAGAAACCAGTCTTTTGAAAATTAATCTATACCAGGCGTGTCAAACTCATTTTAATTCAAGGGCCATTTAATGAGTCTGTAAGATTGTCGCGGGCCACATCATATTTAAATTTTTTTAAAATTATATTTTGGAGTAAGAATTCAGAAATATAGATAGGATAATTAAAAGCATTCTGTAATCAAATAAATATATTACAAAAAATATATAATTACTACATAATTGCTTTTAATTATACATATTTTTTTTATTTTATTTCTCGCTATCAATCTTTAATTTTCTGTTAAGTGTTAAAAGTGGCATTTTCTGTACAAAAACAAAAGTTTAAATTAAAATTTTATAAATTCAAATAACCATAATTACTTACATTTTTAAAGCAGTTAATAACACAACAAATATATCTTTATATCTTTATATATATATATATATCAAGCCTGTTAGCGCATCCTTTATACACATCCTTCAAAGAGGGATTGTTTGGAACTTAATCATTATATTTATCTATCCAAAAGAATACAGGTTCTCATTTATGGCTTTTTGTTTTCAGGTAAGAAATTTCAGACAAAAAGATGTAGTCCTTGCAGGGAAACACTTAGTTTATGTCACCAATCTGAAAGATCAGTGTCATCTGTATGTATATTCCAATAAGGCCAATCGAAAAAAAAATCTCATGCAATTACATTTCATTAAAGTCAAACTAGTGTATCATAATATATGACATAACTACGAAGCGAACGTTACTACCTATTATAACATATTGTTCTGATTTTCATTTTAGTTAAGAGCGTTGAGGGCCACAAAAAATCACAACGAGGGCCGCCAGTTTGACACCCCTGATCTATAAGGAGACAATATTATTGATGTAAAAAATATTAAAACACAGTATTTTGAAGAAATACCTGACGTAACTATTGATATTATCGATTTGAATTAATTATTTTTATTCGAATATTTTTATGATTTTCAAATTTCGAAATGATGTAAAATCAAATGGAAAGTCCACTTTATCGAATCATCAATCTTAATTTGCTTATAAATAGATAGAATATTCATATTTCCGTTTTATCAACCACAAGATATTTTAAAAAACAATTTATCACAGATTATTCAAATTTCAGGGAATCATTCCTTGTTATCAGTTATATCTGCCTTTTAATTTTGAGGATGCTCCCGACAAATGGCGACACTTTGAATCATAACACTGATATCTCTGAAACAGTTTCCATTCATAAATGACAAAGTCATTTGAAAGGATTTTATATATATTTAACAATACAATATACTTAGTTCTCATACTAATTCATTGATTTCGTTGGCATTAGCAGTATTCGTACTAATATAGGATAAACATACAATTCAATTTAGGGTCATCTTTAGCTGTCAGGTTAGATTGTTAGCATAAGTAAATTTATATTAGTATTAAGAGACATAGTAGCTTAACCGAATCTATCTAGCATTTGTCTTATATTCTGTTTAGCTTAAATTTATCATAGATTGTCACCTATTTTTAATTTATTAACATCTTATCATTTCTGAGTGCAAGCCGGATTTATGTGAATTGTGGCCCCCAAGTTTTATTATTTAAGAGTCTTTATCTTTATTAATGTAATATGAGGTCCTAAAATGTAGCTTGTCTAGCTTATGCGTAAATCCGGATCTGTATGAGTGTCGCTGTTGGTCTCACTACAACAAAAATGAAGGCGATTGAAATAGGTACTTCTTCTTTATGCAGAAACACTATTTTACTAAAGGCCAGCTAGGTGAAAGAAAACATTCAGGAGCGAACCGGGTCAAGAAGTCCTCTATAAACTTGATTTTTTCATTCTCATTTTTATCCACTCCACTCCCCTCCCTATCCAACTCTTCGACTATATTCTCTCTCTTCTGTTCACCTGTACCTCTTTTCCTTTGACTAAACTTTTGAGTAGAGTTTGTTCTTATTCTACAAGTATAGTGTATAAGAACGATCTTATGATATTACATTTTCTGACTATATGTGAACCAGATCGTTCACAAAGTATTTGAATAACAAACGTTGCAGAGCATTCAAATTTTAGACCCTCGTTTCTTTTCAACCAACGTATTCAAGTATTATAAAAATTTTGAAATCTCCACGTGCTCTCGTTACATAATGGGGGTGTTCGAAAATTTTAAAATTCAATATAAACTTATTTGAAACTATATGTAGTACATGAAAGATTTAGTCATTTGGAAGCTTTTCTTGTAAAAATAGCTAACATTATCCGTAAACGCTTTCTCATGCCTACGTTTTTCAATTTTACCAATAAGGTCTACTGAATTTAGAAGTTTAAATTTATTATAATATCAAGAAATATAAAATATTATAAATAAATTACTTTTATTAATAAGTAACAAGTAAAAGTAAAAAGTAATTATACAAAAAAAAAATTTAAATTTAATTAGTAGTAACTTAATATCTTCTTGAAAAAATATGGTGTTATAGAAGAGCGATTTCATTATATGAATTCGTGTTATAGAAGAACACGTTATACGGGAGTTTACTGTAATACATCTTGAAGGACTCGCGCAAGAATTATTTTCGAACACCTTGGCAAGAACACTTTTAAGATGATGTAATTATACATACAATACATCTTGATGCAAATGCATATTATGGCAGCCTATATTATATATTAATGTATATATAATATATAATCCATTAATTTGCCTGAATGATTTTATGGATTTCAGCATAAAATCATAACCCATATAATTGTAAGAATAATTCCCGGCGTATTTTTGACTTTTAAAACAAGGTGTGAAACCATAGCAGGTTTTCGTCATTACAATGATGGTCATGTGACGTTTTACTTCTCGTTCAATATGGCAGCGGTACATGGTTCGTTTACCAATTCTGAGGTAAATTTTTCGAAATATCTTCTAATCGGTGCCGCTTTCGTCCATGATTCTATTATAATTTTTGACAAGTTTTATGAGATCTATCGAATGGTATCACATTTGGCAATTCCGTGAAAAGCAGAATTCAGCCATTAAAACAATTTATTTATTTTAATTAATGATTGATAAATAAACTCATAAAATCCTAAATATATTTTTATTCCCATTATATAAATTAATTAACTTCTTTTTGTTGTAATTATATTTATTATAAAGTTATATCAAAAAGTTTTATAAAATTTTAATTATTTCAAGGTTGATTTAAATTAATTATCATAAAACAATTCATCAGAGATTTAATTTGGTATTTAAATGGGTCAAAAATTATTTTGGTATTAGAAATTATGTTCGCAATTCTAAAATATGAAAATAAAACGAATGATATTCTATATGTATTTAACAACTTCTTAAAATTAAAAGTTTGCCTACAAATTAAACAATATAATTCAAAAGTTATTACAGAATTACAAATTTAACGTTAAAAATAATTTGGAAATAACTTCACTTCCAAATTATTATATTGAACGGTTCTTCTGAACCCATTAAACCGGAAGTATTGTTAATGTACTTTTGACGTCAATTTTATTGTCTATTTTTATTTACTATCCATTAATTAAATTTATAATTTAATTCGAAAGTGTTATCGACAAATCTGTCATGCTAGTGTCTCGTAACAGCAAGAATTATCATGTTTAAATAGTTTATAATACTAAATTTCATTAATAATTTATAAATAATTAGATTTAATTAATTTTTGAATTTTTTTTTATTAATAATTTAAAAATTATTTGAAATTATTTAGGTGACATAATATGCTAATTTTAAATTCACTATAAAATTAGCATTAATAAATTAATCAATTCTAATTTCGCCTGTCTCTAAATATAAATATCACATTAGGAGTTTTATCCTTGTTAAACAAGCTAGAAATTTTCAGAAAACTTAAAGCATCAGTGGGAATAAAATGAGTTATTGATCAGTAAGCGGTTTGGTTATATCTCAATTATAATAGCTATATAGATTCTTTGCATAAATGATAAATGATAAATAAATATAATAAATGATAAATGAAAACTAAAATTTATACTGACATCATAACAAACAGAAAAATGTTATTAACTGCCTTATTCCATTTTTCAATTAGGACATAAATAGTTATTTCAATATTCTGTACTTTAAATTGTTTTAATAAAAATCTTAATATTAATTAGGCTTTACTGTATTATCTAATTTCAAGAGAAAATTATTAGGTTTCTCATTTAAGTTAAAGTGGTATTTAATTAGCATATTCAGAAAAATTATTGCTATGATTACAGATTCTTTGCATAAATGATAAATGATAAATAAATATAATAAATGATAAATGAAATGATTGCATTCTTTGTATTCATTTTATTTCATATACTAAATACAAATTGACTTCTATTATGATAAGTTTTTTTTTGTATTTCATTTGAAATCTATTTACAATTATTGAATTTATCTTTTTGTATTGAATAATATAAAGTACATATTCTCAAAATAATAATATTTTCAATTCTTATACTGTATTAAAAAATACAAATTATATGTTAAAAACATTTATAAACAGATGTTTCAATACACTGTCTAACAAATTCAATTATGATAGTTCGAGTATAGCCAAATCGTATTGACAAAAAAATTAATTTATTAATTGTTTTTAATATACAGTACAATAAATCATATTTCACGATATTTTGAAATGAAATGAACCTTATCCTGCCAAATTAATCCTTGAATTAAAAGTTTGTACTTAATGATCAGAAGTAATTTTATTAAAGATAGCATCACTTTTTGAATTACTGATCAAATAAATGCATATTTTAAATTGCGGGGCGCCATTTATTATTTATTTGATTAATAATTAAAAAATGGAGCTAACTTTAGTAAAAAATTAGTTCTGATTTTAAATACAAATTTCCGTTTAATTTAAACAGATGTTTTATGTTGGAATGCGGGACGTGTCAAAATATAATAATAATAATAAAAAATACCTAATACATTTGCGATGACACCATTTTCTTAATTTATTTAGTTGTGCGTCATTAAAATGTCTTGAATCTACCTTTTTATGCGTTTATTTACTATAAAAATTGAAAAAACACGTACTTCTGTTAAATAAAAAAATTAAAAGCATTCTTCTTTTCATAACAAAAAATATCAAAAATGACAATATAGATATAACCATAAATATAACAAATAATAGTAAATAAATTACATTATTTATACATATATTTTTTCCACAGAGTGAAAGTTTTAATAAATCTTCATTATTTGAAAAATTCTTATGAAATTCTCCACAGGAATTGGAAAAATTGCATTTAACTTCTATTATTGCTTTCAATGTTTCTACGCTTAGCTGGGTTTTTTTCTGAGATCTAAAACTTATTCACCATTGAAAAAACTCTTTCTTTACACCATTGATGCTTGGCAAGCATAATGCAAATCCAATTATTTTCTTATTATTCCTGAATGTTACGTTGTTCGTATCAAAGTGATTAAATATTTTTATTCATCTTGCATCAGTTGCATTTTTTGTTCATTCCAAGCATTTGTTTTTGCATCATCAATATATTTTTTACATATGCTATGATACCTCAAAAAAATTCCCTTTCTTCCTTATCAGCATCGAATAGCTCCATTTTATCATGAAATTTTGAAATGTATTCAAAAATTTTTGCCAATTAATATCGCTTTTAAAATTGGTCCACTTAAATCAATCGATGTGTTCAAATTGTGATAAGCGAAGTTTTAAATATTGGACACATTTTTCATAAAAACTATTGATATTAGATTTGAACGAATCTGTTTTGGACCAACCATTCTCTTCTAAATTTCTTAACTTACAGTGAGTGGTAGATAATGCATATTCATTCTTTTAATTTGAATTTTAAATCAGCTATTTCTGTAACAACATCCATAATAGTTTTTTATCATCTTCAATAGTTGCCATACAAGATTGCCAGTTAATAACAATGGCTTCATTAAGTATGACGTAGAGCAAACATCAACTTTGTACCATTGCAAAAATATTAAAAATGTTACATATCCAATCCGGGAAACTTTCCAGGACAGTTTTCATTGAGGGACAAACAATTCAAATCCAGGACGACTAGTCACGTTAGATTAATTCAAAATTTAATTTAACAAGATTAGGTTCATTTATTCTAATTTATATTGTTTTAAGTTGTAAGCTATTTCCCTAAAAATATAACTATCAATTTACTTTTCAAATGAACGATTGCGTGCATTCGGCATATGTTGAAACAATCTTATTTATGATTTTATTTATAAAATTATAATAAACTTATTTTTGTTTTGACATAAATTGGGAATTACAATGTGAAAGTTGGCAGAAAAGGAAACCATTAGCGTTGTCTGGTCAAAATTTAAATGTAATTAATGCTGTACAATAAAGTACAGTAGAGTATATGAATTAAAGATATAAAGTACAGATGGCCAATGACTTAATGTGTAAAAAAGATCCTTTTCCGAATATTTTCAATAGATTTTGAATTAGTTTTTGATCTAAATTTGATATTTTATTAATTCCCAAAGTTCTTAAGATTTCGCCGAATTTTACTACAGAGTGATAATTATCCAAAAGTTGACAGTTAAGTTTTGTATTAAATTAATGAGATTTAATATAAAATCTAATTTTTAATCATTAAATTATTCCATTCTTACAATATCGATGATCAAATAAATAAACGAAAAACTTAAAAATTGTATATTTCCATGCCTGTGAGTAATCATCTAAGTAAATAATACATTAATGAGTGATACAGATAAGCCACAATTATTAGTATGTTTAAATACATAGCATTATCTAAGAATAATAAAAATAAAGTTGATTTTGGGATTATTAATTTACTTGTTCCAATTAAGATAATAAGAATTTACGGACATATAATTTGTCAAAATCCATTCATCCGTTTTTCGAATTAAAAGCGAATATAGATAGATAGAAATAAGAATATCAATTTTATAGTATATATACATCCATGTGATAAAGCACTAAGATGATGCTTTGTCAAGTATATTGCCTATTCAAATGGATTTTTAGATACAAATGATTATTGTATCTAAAAATATCCATGGCTATGATAAATTTTTCAACAAAATTAAATCACTAAGTAATATTTTATTTTTATTTTACATTATAAAAATTATGTTTTAAACTACTATTAAGATTTCCTGACAGATTGATAATTAAAAATCACTTATATAATTATAATTCAATCTATATTCTTTATCATCAATTTCCAATGTAAAGAAGTATATATATTATAGTCTATATAAAATTGAATTAATATGTAACTTATATATATTATATAAACATAAATTATAGGACAAATCACGACACTTCCAAGAAATAATCAACGCACTGAATAAACAATAATATATGAATAGGCAGTTAAATATATGAAGTTCAGAGGATGAATGATATCTTTATTTATTTTAATACTGCATTAATGAAGTAGCAGTTAGTTTTATTGATTTTTTTTATTACATTTGTTATAAATGCATGCACTTTAATATTTTCCCCCCTATATTTAATATTATGTAAATATATTTAAATTTTTAAATATAATCTAATATTTTACAAATGATAATGACAAAGTAGATTTTTTTTATCTTCATCTTTTGAAAATTTATTGTTTTATAATAGTATAAATAAAATTTTTTATAA
>AYEL01070343.1:0-21081 GCA_000484575.1 Olivierus martensii
ATTAAAAAAAAAATTTAAATCAGTTTATAAAAAAATGCAGATTTTTTTTAGCAGAAAATATCAAATGGATTAGCATCGATTGCAATTTTTCTTAAAATGATGATTCGACATTTTTTTTCTTCTAAAAAATCGATTAAAATTCTTTTATCCAGAACAAGATTGCTGAGAAACAATATTCGAAATTTTTCTCTAGATTATTACGAAGGCGTAATCCTTAATTAAACTTAAAAAAAAAAAAAAACTTGAGAAAGTTGCTATGTTGTAATTCTTGTGATGGTAAATTTATGTTACTACAGAATTTGTTAGGAAAATTTTTTTTTAAATTAAGTAAGGCAATATTTATTTTTTGATATAAACCAATCATTTTAATGATATTTCTAATTCGAAAAATTGCATCAACTTAAGAAACAAACATATGGAATATAATATTATTATTTTTTACTAAAATTACATACAAAATTGAAAAGAAAAATTATATGTGATTTATGTTTTCAATTATAGATCTTAATTTTGATTTGGTTTTGTTTAGATGGCTTTCAATTAAGATTTAAAAAAAATTCATTAATTACTAAACAAATCATCCTTAACTGAAAAAATGCAATTTATTATTTCACAATAGACCATGAATAATTATTTCACTAATTTAAATAATGATATTTCTTAAATGAGAATTAACTTTTATGAAAAATAAACTTAAAAGGTCTATAAGTTTTATCTTTTCATGTTCTAGTAGCCTTCATTTAATAAAATAAATTATATAGTTTTTAATATATTAATAATATTTGCCGTATTTTTTCATTTTGCGAATTTTATATTCTTTCTATTTGATATCAAATCATTTATAATGATGCCTGTTGTCACCATTCGTAAATTTAATTATGCTCGTTTTAGAATTTATTTTATTTGATAAATAATTTTTAAAACATTTTATTTGTTACCCAGTATTAAGATTTCGTGTCCAATAACAATTTTAATTGATTCTAATTACCATTCGTAAATTTTTTTATGCTCGTTTTAGAATTTATTTTATTTGATAAATAATTTTTAAAAAATTTTATTTGTTACCCAGTATTAAGATTTCGTGTCCAATAACAATTTTAATTGATTCTAAAGAAAATTTTAAGAAGACAAAAAATAACTCGAAGTTTGTTGTCTAGAAAAAATTTTCAGTAAAATTATTATTTTAAATAGAATCGACACTCCATTCCATTTAAAATAATTAATTAATTTAATTATTCGTAATATTTGTGCTCATACTATTAGCCTATTTGCATGACAATTAGTCAATAATTTCAGCATCATAGGTGTAAAATTTATTAAACAAACTTCAAACTTCATGTTTAACTACATTTTTTATTTTGCATTTCATTGTTTTGTACTAAATTGAAACAGATTAATATAAATTTCAAATTTCGTTTATTTTTTCCTTCAACTTTTTATATTTAAATGGTTTTCTAAACGATCTTTAATTCCAATTCCTTGCTTACTGATATTTTGAAGATATCAACTCTACTCCCTATGCTTTACAGTTTCTTCTATATTTATAAAAAAAATTGATATTAAAAATCCCATTAGAATATGTTACAGCTTTTGTTATGCTGTTGATTTTATTCTGTTTACATTTACTCTTATAAATCTTCAATTAAAACAAAAACTAGTCTATTTTATCTAATGAATCCGGCTACACAATTATTTTTATTAGAAAATTATTGCCTAAGAAGGTCTTTCAAATTTCTGTCATCTGTTTTATGTTGATCTTTTGCTTCCAGCCTGCAGCCTAAAGAACTGAATTGAGTTTCAATCACGTTAATGCATTTTATTTGCAATCTATTTTTCGATTTTTGCATATCTAGGAAGTCCAAACATTTTAATATTTCAAACATCAGAAAAATGTATTTGAATTAATGATTTTTATACATTAGGTATTGGTTTTCAAAATCAGATAATCTGTGAAAACAAAGATTCGGTAAACATTACTTTCCAATTGTACTATCTATGTTAACGAAACAATGAATTTTATCTTCTACAGTTACGCTTGCTATTAAACTATTTATAAACTTATTCACAGTATAAATTTTAAATTATATCTCTCATCGTTTAAAATTTCGTTTTCTTCATTAAGAAAATTATTATTGTTTAAAACTTACTTGTAATTATAATTTTTAAAGAGTAAATATCACATTATGTTACCGTATATTTAATAATGATTTTCGTTATTTACTGAAAAGTTTCATATTTTTTTTATATAATTTCAATTTAAATATATAAACTTTTAAGTAAATAAATAATTCAAAATGGCATTTATTGGATAATAAACGATAAATATTAAACATTTTATTAGTAAAAAGCAGAAAAATCTTCAGTGCATATTCAGATTCTACTTATCTTTCATAAAGCATTAAATCTATGACCCATTTACGAAAGATAAACATTAAAACAAGCTTAAAAGAAATTAAATTTTCTTAAAAAGAGTTAATAAAAGCTTTTAAGTAAACTTATAATTTGATTTATCGTCTTATTTTTCATATATAATATTTAATGTATGCATTGATTTTTCTATTGAACTGAAGAAGTTACTTTGAATTCTCTTCGCCTTCCATATAACCCGAGTCGACGTTTTCGAACAACAAATGACAACAAACCTTCCTCGGAAAGCTTTTCTGACATTTTAAAAAGATGAACTGACAGAAGTTAAATTCAAAGTCACGTCGGGCATCCTTTCCCAAGTGTTTTACTTTGCAGCTGAGTTAGCTTAACTTTGATGTAAACACGCTTTCTACGAAAAAATAACGAGAGTTTAGGGAAGAAAACACGAATTATTGTCTGTTCCACTGGAATTGATCAGGATAATCTTTACTGAACAAGAAAAAATCGCTTTGGATAAAGAAATAATAACACTTTAAGATGGAATAAAAATTATTTTACTTGGCTATAATTTTATCGTCATTTTTAATGCACATAATGAATGTTTACACTTTTATGTGCATAAATACAATAAAATTTTACTAGAGATCTACAACAAAACATTTATTTATTGTAGATTTAATAATAGACAGATTTCATTATTACTATTATTATTTTTTATTATTTTCCGGAAAAAATCTATTCTTTAACAAAGAATAATCCTTGTTTTTTTAAGTTTTCGAATTATTTATATTTAACAATACAAATGTTTAATACTTTTTCGCAGAAGATGATTCTTGTTTCTATAAAGTACATTTGCAATTACTGTAGACATAAAAATAAAAACTTATTATAAATTTGAAAACTTGAACTTATTTTTAAAAATAATAAAATTTTTGGTAAATAACAAAACGTTCAAGAACAATTAATCTTTATAGAAAAAGATAATTTTCCAAATATTTATTTTTGTGTTCGTATTTTTGATCTTTATGCATATTTTAAAAAAATTGAATGTGGTCAGAGATGATGAATTCTTGTAAAATTTTCAGATATATATCTTTGTGTTACGCATGTTTTAAGGAAAGTTCCATTAACAGAATTTCGATTACAGGTGAATCTATAAAAAATTAATTACATTAAACATTGTTAGAAACATTGTCGAAGAATGATATTTATCTTTCTTTTTCCTTACAGTTTTAATGATAACATTAATTAAAAGTACGTTGAATAAAAATGAGAATCTATACGAGAATTTATTCAAAGCTATCACGTAAATATCTTTCTTCTTAATTTACTATCAGGAATTTAATTTTCTTTAAATTTTTATTCGCAAAGACACTTAAGATGGTTCTACATTTAAATTAAAGTTTTAAATTATACAACAAAAGAATTTGCTAATAGACAGTTAATTGAAATATGATCTAATAAATAGATTTTTACGGATTTTTCTAGATTGTTTTATTCGTTACGTTTATAAGTTTAAAATTTGCATTTTTTTTAACAGTTTAAAACTAGCAGGAGGACGTTCTCAACACTTTAATGTTTGAATATTTTAAGAAAATCAAACTGAGACTAGAATAAAATATATATATATATAGAATACATTTTTTCCATTACATGAGCACATTTCTTAGTTTCACTTTGAGTTTTTCTCGATATAAAAATAATATATTAATGTTGAAAAAAGTAATGCAAAATACCGATAATCTTATATTTTATGAAAAAAAGATTGGAAAATTTATAGAAAATATTCGATATTTTTTATTTTTTAAGAGAGAAAGAGAGAAAAGTAAAATATTTCATTCGGCATGCTCTAAATGCGAATTTTTCTGAGTTATTTTGAATAGCATAAATTTTTTCGAATTTTGAATAATTCGCACTTCAAAAGAGAAATCGTGCGTTGTATGGTAATACCGTATCTCATTCTACAGTTGGATTTAAATCATTTCTATAGGATAAAAAAGATTCAAATAAAATATATATTATATCAATAAAAAACATATTTTCTTTCGAGAGGTTTTCAAGTATTAAAATTATAACTTTAATAATAGAATAAAGATTTTCTTCTATATAAATATTATTATTTATTTTTTTATTTGATAAAAATAAGAGCGATAATAAAATTGATTCGTACAGTCGGCCCTGGGTCGCAGATGCTGAAGTCCTTTATATAAAATTGGAAGGTATTTGCATATAATTTACGCATAGCTTCTCGTATGTTATAAATTATCTCTAAATTACATATAATATCTAATACAATGTAAATGTTGTATAAATAATTGTTATAGTGCATTGTTTAGGAAATAATGACAAGAAAAAAATTTTGATATTTGGAACCCAATTCGAAACACTTTTCTTCCTCACTAATGTTAAAAAGTAATTCAAATTTTTTCATTTTTAAAATAATATTATCATATATATTTATTATTATTTGCTAAAATTTTATACTACATTATAGAAAGACAAGACTCGTATGAGACATGAATGTTTTTTAACTGTTTTTTTTTTTTAGTTATCCTAACATTTTTTATATTCAAATTGTGTCGTATCAGAGGTTAACCAACAGCAAACGTTTCGAAAAACTTTTTCCATAGCTGTAAATCTACAGCTCAAAAATTGCTGAATAGTCTGTGACTCATTGAAACTAGATAAGGTAAGCATGAATACACTGAACAAACATAGATTAGCAAGAATTAATAGTATGATTTCGCTTTCAGAAAAGGTTTTATTTTTTCCTTGGAAACACGTTTAGTAATATATATAAGCACATATCACGCATTCTCTTTAATATATTACGATTTTTTACAGCGTATATCAAACAGAATGTATTAACCTAATTCTTAACGTTCTTTTTCTGCTTACATTTGTTGTATTTACAAACATACTTTTTCTTTTTTTAGTTTATTATACATTTTATTCAATAGAGTTACTTCGATATATTAAGAGAATAAACAGGAAAATTAGCTTGAATAATGAATACCTAATTGAAAATGAAGGCGTCATAGATCGTTTACAATGAGATAAAGCAGAACAAACAGAACAGGAAAATAAGTTTCATTAGTATACTGGTATATCTTCATATACAGCAATGAGACTTGAATATGATACAATATTAGACGTATAGATATTATATAGAAATAAGATTAGTTCTGATTGAAATAAAGCTAAAATTATTGAATTATTTCAGATTAAAAGAAAAAACTTGTTTAAACGTTGAAGAATAACCATCAAAACATAAAATCATGTTTTATAATAGCATTAGATCTTATATATTCACTTTAGGCTGTAGGCCTTTTAACCACAAAATATCTACAAAAAAAATCTTAGGTTATTTAAATTTTAAAGAATCGTTCTTTGTTGCTTAAACCAGAATTTTCCAAACTGTGGGGGTGCTAATCTATTGCAAGGAGGCGTGCAAGAATTAACAAAAACGTCGTTTTTAAACAAACCATTAAATTTTAAAGAATCGTTCCTTGTTGCTTAAACCAGAATTTTCCAACTGTGGGGATGCTAATCTATTGCAAGGAGGCGTGCAAGAATTAACAAAAACGTCGTTTTTAAACAAACAAATAATAAATAAATAAATTCAAATTTGTGTCGAAAAAAAATGAATCAGCAAAAAGGTCTAAATACTTACATCCATGTAGCCAGAACCTTTCTGCTATAGCTGTTTTAAAGACAAAATATCGATCTCGTTTAGTGATTGAAAAAAAATATGAATCAGCAAAAAGATATAAATACTTATATCCATGTAGCCAGAAATTTTCTGCTATAGCTGTTTTAAAGACAAAATATCGATCTCGTTTAGTGATTGAAAAAAATTGCGAATAGCGATATCTTCAATGATACCTTATTCGAGAAAATTTGTGCTGAAAAATAAGCCCACTCATCGCATTAAATATTATGTTGTATTAAACATGTATTCTAGTTTTCGTTTTTTTTTGTAAGATTTGTTTAATTGTATTGAAAATTATTACACCATAATAAATATATATTTTTTATATATAAGAACTTTATTTATACAAAATATAGTATATTGTTTTTTAGTATTAAATTGTAAGTAGAAAGTATTTATAAAATTAGACTGCTATGAAAATGAGGAGGTGTAGCAATTTTTTATGAAAAAGGGGTGCGCAGACAGAAAGTTTCGAAACCACTGGCTTAAACTATTACATACTAATTATAAATTTCGTACACGTTCTTGTTATGCTAGAAGCTTGATAATTTTAAAATTATATATAGCTTTAAAACTGTGTTAGATATTGGTATTGATATATTCCATTAAAAGATTTGTTTAATAAAAATGGGTATTATATATATGTAAAAAATTTTAAATTATTTCATAAAAATTATCACAAGTTCAGACTTAATTTTGGTACTAATGTAAGCCTACTCTAAAATATTTATGTAAATTTCTATAATTTTCAAGTTAGAAATATTGTATTGTGAAATTTTAGTGAAAGGATCAGTTCGTGAAATTACAAGCATAGATAAAAGTAAATTGCTTTCGTACGTGATTATTTTTCTAAGTATGTTTACCTGCACATCACTTTGTTTGAATATTAAAAGTTGTAATGTTGTCCGTCTATTAACTGGCGATAATCCATAAATTATTCTGAGTTATAGTACAAATTGTATATCATAAATCAATTAAGTTTTTGCTGTAAATTTATTATAATAATATCGGTTAATATTTTCTTAAAACTTGTTCAATAAAATTAGATTAACATCATCAAATTAAATAGTACATCAAGGTAATAAGTCATGACGTGATTTTATTAAAATTTAATTGGATAAGTTCAATTAATAAATTTTAATAAAAATTATGTAAAATGAAAAATTAAATAAAGTTAATTAATAAATGGAATTTCCAAGTACTGTATTTGTATGGCACAGTATTAAATCGGAAGATATCTTATTGAAAATTTGCTATAAGGATTAATAATTTGCTCCTTTTTGCTTGAATAGATAAATGGAATTTTCAAGTACTGTATTTGTATGGCACAGTATTAATTCGTAAGATATCTTATTGAAAATTTGCTATAAGGATTAATAATTTGCTCCTTTTTGCTTGAATAAGTTGTTCTATAGGAACTAAACTTAGAATAATCTCAGTAATTATTATGCTAAATCTAATTATTATAATTTAAGAAATTTCAAAGCGCATAGAGAACCTATAACCGAACAGACAACTGTCTGAAACAATTTTATATACCAGTTTGTTAATGTTGAATCAGTTTAATTATTCACAATTATTACATACGAATATAAAAAAATATTAAATTAAACTAAAAGCGTGATAAAATTTAGTAATTTTTAATTTAATTATTTTTAATGTAAACAAGTAGTTAACTGCCAAAAATTGTTTTTAACTTTTTGAAAATTATCGTTTCTTTCCTTATTTTAAATTTAGTTGCGCTAATAAACTTTATTAATTTTATTACTTTTTTAAAGCGAATCTTAAAATTTTTATAGTCTTTAATGAAATTACATAGAAATTAATTTATAATTACTTTAATAATTTGATGATGATTATTATTTTTATAAAAAATAAATAAAATAGAGGGGAAAAAACAGTGATTTTTCTAAACCGATGATTAATTAATGTTAGATCGTATGTAAAGTAGATAATTTTTTTTCTCGTTTTTAAAACTAAAATGCAGTGTAGTTAGATAATAAAAGTAATCCTTGTTGACGTTTTTCCATCTACCAACAAGTAACGAAGTTTCTAAATCCAATTCTCCTTTAACCAATTTAATTTTCTAAAATAAAGGAACTTATTAAGTAATTAAAAACGTCCCTATAATCCCCATTTTTTTAAATCATGTTTTCGCAAAATTTATATATATATTTTTTTTCTTTCCTTAATTTATCTTTTATCTTTTAAATAACATTATACGTATTCATCTTGCCAGCTTAATTATTTTATGAAGTTAAGCTGATAATACTTTTAGAAGAATGCGTCATGGTGAAATATCTGATTGATTTTATCAATTAGTTTTATAAAAGAACTTGTTTTGTTTATTAATACTCAAAGAAAAATATGGTGGTAATTACAAACTACAAGAGAATACTTAAAAGACTTTGACGAAAAAAATTTTTGCCATATTATAATTATTGCCGGATTATTTCTATAGTGCGAATGATTTATTGTTATAACTGTTTGACCTTATTAATTTTTCTTGTTCATATTAAGAAAACTTAAAAGACTTTGACGAAAAAAATTTTTGCCATATTTTAATTATTGCCGGATTATTTCTATATTGCGAATGATTTATTGTTATAACTGTTTGACCTTATTAATTTTTCTTGTTCATATTAAGCTTTAGAAGATAATTAGAAGATGACTTAAAGTATTCTAAAGTTATTTTTAACAAAATATATAAAGCTTTTAATGGAATTTTTTGAAATATATAGTCTATATATACTGTGATCTAATAAAAGCAGGTGGAACTTATTTATTTTATAATTTTAGAAATACGTTCCTAATACAGCATTAAATTTATTATAAAAACAATTCAGAAAAATTAAACTTTTTTAAATTTACATATGCCTATGATTTATATAATAATTGTAAATTAATTTTTCGAATATTTTTGACAATAATAAATTTAATTTTTAATCTGCTTAATGATGTAATTGATAATTTCAATGGGTGAAAATTTAATCAATCAAATAATGTTAAACTTGCAATAATTTAAACAAAGTAGAGCAGATTAAAAAATAAAATTATTTAACATCATTTTCGTAATATTGAATCTGCTTAAACAAAAGTTTATATTATAAAGTTATTTTTTCAGTAATATTTTACATTTTCTCTTAAGTTTTCTTGTGCATAGTTTAAAATGTTATTGTTATTCATACTTTTTTGCATAACTATAGTATTATTATATTCGTGAATAATTGTCTCTTGTATAAAAATCTTAAAATTCAAAATTTTTTATGCTACATTTATATATATATATATATATTAAATACTCATACTTAAGACAATTTGTTTTTCTTCAGCTTCTTATTTCTCGATAATTTATTATAAATTAAATACATAATTATATTTGGCAACTATTTGTCTGTATGTATAAGGTTTATTTTTTTATTTTAAATTTCATAATCATTAATATTTTTTAAATTAATTCTTTAGAATTTTTTGTTTTATGTAAGAATTTTTTTTCCGAATTAATTCATTGTGAATCAGAAAGTATTATTTAAATAATCATGGAATTATTTACTTAAACTGGTAATTCAAAAATTCTAGATTAATGATATGTTGAATTTAAATAAATTTTAATAACATTCTCAATTTATCAGTGCTATTTTTTAAATATTTTCCTATGTTGTTATATCAGCATTATATGTCGCTGTCTATTTAAAAAAAATTTCTCATAAATATGACCTCAAGGCAAAAAGATAAGTTTCTTCCATTATTTTTACATTTGATGTAGTTACAATAAGTTATCTATTAAATGAATCTGATCTACTTATTCAATCATTTTTCTATTAATATACTTCTATTATATGCTTTTCAAATACTTTCTAAGCATAATTTTTCATTAAAAACTCATGTTTCATACATTTAAAGTTAAAATTAAATAATTTTTTTAACATAAATAAGTTTAAAATTTATTTAATTTTGTCTTCATTTTCTTCTTTGAAAGTTGATATCCTTCCTTATTAAATAATAGAGAGTTTCCAAACTAATCTTAAAACTTTCTAATTTAGATATTTATCATATTTTTATATTTTAGGAAAGACTTTTTTGATATTTTCGATTATAGATGCCTAATAAATTTAATAATTTTTGCAATTTTTTTCTATGAATAATTAATAATTATCACTATCATCTAATTATTTTAAACTGCTTAATTTTCATCGGCTAGAATATACGAATTAGAAAATAATTTGCAAAATTAATGTTGTCTTTACTATTCTTTTTTATGTTTATTTTATCAATAATTAGTTCGTAATAATAAATAACTTTTTTTAAAAATAAACCAGATCTTTTATTCAGTTTAGGAAGCATATAAAACTAGAAGGCTATATAATTAAGAAGAAATGAGAGCAAAAAATATTGAACTCTTTTTATCTATCATATAAATTTATTACTTTCTCAATTCTACAGTTTTTCTTCTGTAAATTTTTGCGAGTACATTCCAATTGCTTTAATAAATGGGTTACTATATCGATTTAGAATTTAAAAATGGGATAAAACTTGATTTTCTCTTTGTATACTAAAGCCTTTGTTGTGTGTAATTAAATCATGAATCACTCGTTTAGTTTAATTACTCACTTTTGGTTAAAAGGCGTGTAAGTGGCAGAATGGGAAAATTAAGAAATGCGTTATCACTCTCAGGTGCTGTTGATGGTCTTACACAGTCAGGGATGTGCATTAAAAGAATTAAGAACACTCATCCATGTACTTTTGGCGAAAAGAATTAATTGCTGTTCTTATTTAATTGCTACAACTATAAAACGCAATTATTACATATATATAAAGGATAAAAATGCTCGAACGGGTAAATTTGTGTCATAAAATTGCTTGAAAAATAGTGAAATGTTTACTAAAGATGAAAAATTTAAGTATAATCTTCATTTTTACTTTCATATCTCTCTCTACTCGTTATTTCAGAATAATGATTTAATTAGCATCCTCTTGAAAACAATAAGAAAATAACATAATTAAATATTATCTTTATATTTATATATTTCCAGTTAAGATTAGTTTTTATTGTTAAACAGTTTTTATACGTCATTTCTTAATGGATAAACTTGGAATAACAGAACTTGAAAGGGCAGACAGAATTCTTTTATTCGTAAATTAAAAAAGAAAAAAAAAGAATTACAAGGTTGGGCTAAAAAATCTTTTATTAATATTTCTTTTCGAGTTTCTTCAATGATCTCTTTTAGTAAAAGAAAAAGAAAAAAAATAGATAAATGGAGAAAGTTTTTTTGGTATTTAATTAAGTTTATACTGATTAACTCACATTGTACAATTAAAGATTTATGTGATTTATTATGTATGATGTAGTTTTAGTAGAAAATTTAAATTAAATAATTGCATTATTAAAATATTGCATTTTACACTTATAAATTGCTCTTAATTTAAAGTTAAATTGAATGAAATTAAATCAATTGGTTAAATATATTCCTAATTTAATTAAATTATCTAATTTAATGAAGAAATTCAATAGATAAAATTTTAAAGCGTTATAAGAAAATTTAGCTTAATAGATTTATTTATTCTATCAGATAAATATAACCAGTTATAGTTCATTTAATATACACTCTTCAAGATACTTAATTACAGTAATATGCTATAATTAAGAAACACACGAAAAAAATTAATTTTATAGTGACTTGTTGCTGATGAATAAATTAATTTATGAATTTTATTAAATAACTTCCATACAATAACCATGTTAATATGTTGATTTTCGTGATAAATTATGCGCATAATTTTTATAATCACTAATTATTAAAATATGAGACTTGATACTTTGAAAAGAATGTCATATTATAGAGTTGCTCGTAATTAATAAACAAAACATGTACTGTAATTATGTAAAGAAAAAAATGTATTATTCAAAAGTGGACTTCGAAAAGAAAGTAAATTAATTTTTTTATTTTTGAAATTAATGGAAAAATAATGATTAATGACAAATCTGTTTGTAAATTTCTTTACTTAAATAAATGAAAAATATATATGTATATGTAACAGTTTTTGAAAGATGTTTTCATTAACAGAAAGTAATAAATAAAATTAATGAGTATTTTAGTGATGAAATACAAATTCCATCTGCTTTTGAATTATTTGCAATAATTTAAAGACTTTTTTGAATTATAGAACTTGTATAAAATAAATTTTAGAGTTGAAAACATGTATTATTTGCCATAAAGAGGTCACAATAAATCAGAGTTGACACGGATTTTCAATGCAGAAACTCGCATCGACAATTGGAAAAAAATTTTTGACCAATATTAAATCAAGTGATAAATCGACGTATGGTACTAAAAGTTGAGAAACTATAAACGACTTTAAAAAGTAATAACAGTTTTTAAAAAAATCTTTATTTTGTATTTTATTATATTTATATTTGTAAGAGTATGTTAGAAGATACACGAAAACATTGATTTTACTTGATTTAGATGGCGTTAACTTATAATTTAATTGCTAATTTTTTTTATAATCTAAACGTGAACAAAGATCGAAAAGAAATTTCTATTAACAGAACCATTGAATAAATGCACAACAAATAAATATAAAGATTTTAAACAATACCAGTCTAAACAGATAAAATTTGCCTAATCTGTTAAACAAATTACAAAATTCTACTTTTATTATTATCAACATTATCACAGTAAGAAGGATTATCCATAAAATGATATTTGGGCACAATGTAATTGGAATTTTTATCTAACATCTTTCTAGATAAACCTATTGAACTGTGAAGGAAGATATTGAAGAAACAGTACGGGCGTGACTTTATTTCTAACTTACAGCTTATCCTGTTACAAACTGTTCAACTATTGGGATTTAGTTAGTCATTATTATGGTATGATCGGCCGTGCAAATATCAAAGCCTCATATTGTAGGCGAGTAGAATTTAAATGAGCTTTCTACAAAATGAGTAGAGAAGGAAAAGTTATAATATACAAGAATACGCTTCAAAATTTCCGAATACATTTTCATAACATGCAGGCATCGGATAAACTTTAAAATATGTAAATACTTTGTCAATAATTTTACTCGAAACCGATAATTCTAGATGTGGAAAACATATTTTTACAAAAGTTAACAAGTAAAATTTCAAATATTATATCTTTAAAATATAGAGCAGTAATGAAAGATTTTAATTATTACTAAACCTGCTTAAAACTGCTTAAAAGATGTTATATGTTTATTTGAAATTTAATATTTAAGAAAAATTAATTTTAAGGATTTTACTGGTGCTGTAAAACTCAATTATCTTTGAATAAATTAGAAAAAAATTGCAATATGAGGCCTTTTTGTATTTGTGAAACACGAAGCGAAGTCATAAGACGAACTTCAAATTTTAATTGAGTATAATCAGAAATTTAAAATGATAATGGAAAACATTTCTTCTTTAAGTTTTCTACTCGGTATCAAGACTATTTAAAAAATAAATGCTTATTTTTTAATAATGAATTTTCTAATATTCTCAAATAATGTATCGTTAACAAATAATTTGAGGATATTTTTCGTTAATGATAAAATTTTAAGACTAAAAATAAAAATATAATAACTCTCAATGAAAGAAAATAAACAATTATTCGCATTTTTTATGATTCTATGAGAAAATATCTTTTATTTATTTCTGATAACCTTAATAAATTGTATATAGAAATCCAATTACAAATCTGTAAAAAATGCTCATATTATGAGTAACATATATCATAATTATTAATAGTGTAAGCAGCAGTTACGGGTGGTAAGATACATCTTTACAGGGTGTATCTTACCACCCATACCACCCTTTTATCTCGGAAACGCAATGAGATAGGAAGTAGGGAGAAAATTTTTGATAACCTATATATATCTGGAGAATCGAATGGTCATAATAAAAATTTTGTGAGTCCATATGAAGTAGGGGTACAAGGGGTGAACTTTGAAATCTCCAATGGAAACATATACCGATTTGAGCATAATTGGATAGAACTGTAAAAAACAAACGACTTTTGTTTTGAAAGTTTTTTAATATCACCTATGGATTGTGAGATATCACGCAAAACAGAAGCTACTGCATGTACTGCCCCATTGGACTTCAAGCAATAAGAAGAAAAAAAATCCAACAGAGAGCATCTGTGTATTTGTGTGTATCCTGTGGAACACTACTGAAGCAGCAAAGAGCGGTATTATGCAGATTAAATACTCGGTGATAGTACTCGAACCACAGGTGCGACAAGTTTTTCGCCATAACAGTTCGGAATAGAGCCATATTCAAGAGCAAGAGTTCCCGACTTGTTTCAGCCCTTTAAGAGTGCACCATGGAGTGCACAGACGCCCTCTGTCGGATTCTTCTTCTTATTATTGCTTGAATAACCCAATCGACGTTATATGCGGTAGCATCATTTTTTTGCATGTTATTTCACAATTTGTAGGTGATATTAAAAAACTTTCAAAACAAAAGTTGTTTGCTTTTTTACAGTTCCATCCAATTATGCCCAAATAGGCATATGTTTTCATTGGAGATTTCAAAGTTGACCCCTTGTGCCCCTACTTTCGGTGGAGCACAAGGGGTCAACTTTGTAATTTCAAAATTTTTATCATGACTATTTCGATTCTCCGGATATACTTTATCAAAATTTTTCTCTCTATTTCCTACCTCATCGCGTTTCCGAGAAAAAAGGGTGGTACGGGTGATAAGATATACCCTGTACAGGGCCGGTTCCATAGGTGAGGCAATGAGGCAAGCACCTCAAGCACCGGATTGACATAGGCGCCAAAATGAATTGTAAAAATATGAAATGTATAATGAAGAACAAAAAAATATTAATATGACAAAATTCGTAATAATACATAAATAGAAGGAAATATTCTGACTGTTTTATCAGTTGCTATAAATTCGAGATTAATTAAAAATAAACATAATATGTTTATTTTTCACTTAAAGATTTATTATAATTTTAGTTTTGTCATTTATTGCACCGCAAATTATCTTTTTTATATTTTTATATGAGGTTGAAAGCCAGAGTGGACTACACTATATTTCCCTTAAAGACATGAAAAAATGCTGCTTAAGTAGACTATTATTCATTACTTAAAGTTTTTCAAAAAAATTTTAAAAGACGCCGTTTTTAAAACTTGCCTCAGGTACCACAATTGTCAGCCCGGCCCTGACCCTGAATATCACTCATTGAAGATCCAGACTACTAGATTAAAGCAAGAAAAGACTTATTTTCAGACCATTCATTACAGAGAACTAGAGTTGTAATAGCTCAATAATATATACTACACTATATATACAGTAATTATATGCTAATTGTGTTGATAATTGTAAGTATATTCAACAACCATAGTGTTGCAATTGACCTCATATATAAGATCATTTGTAATACTGCAAGGCCCAATAATATATACTACACTATTTATACAGTAATTATATGCTAATTGTGTTGATAATTGTAAGTATTTTCAACAACCATAGTGTTGCAATTGACCTCATATATAAGATCATTTGTAATACTGCAGGGATTAATTGCATTCAGGCTTTTGAAATTAAGTCAATTTATTCTAAGCATATAAAATATTTATGGGAACATAACAAGTTTGAGAACTCTGCATATAATATTGTTGGAAATATAAAGCAATGGTATAACTGGAACTTATTAATTATATAAAATTTACGAGACTTTTTTATAAATTGAAACGATGCAATAATATGCAAAGATAGAAGAAATTATTTATATAATGCATTTATATATTAATATATTCGTTAATTTATTTTCTTCTGATAACAAGATCTTTCAATTGTGTTTAGGAAATATTTAATATTCATTTTAAAATTCTTCCTTTATAAAACTATTATAAATCGATTTTGTACATACTGTATTCCTATTTTTACTTATCACGAATGCATTGCATCCATTTTGTCCAGGACAAAAAATAACAGCATTCTAAATATAATCAAATAATCTGCTAGAGATTATTGATTAAATAATCGCAAAACATTATTCTTCTGACCACCTTTTCTTGAGTAATCTAATTCTTTTAGCAACATTATGCACTTTTCTGATCTCAATATTTAGCCTAATTTTCAAGGAATGTGAAGATTAAGAGATCATCATATTGTATGTCTGCTGTGTGTCCGCATTAATAAAGTTTTAATTAATTAATATATTTTCAATAAACTTGGTAGTAATGTTCGGCTATAAAAGATAACCTCGACCTTGCATCCTAGTTTCAATCATTTAAAAATAGAGGGCGTTCAAACTTCGAAGGGTTTTTCTCTAATAACTTTTAACTATTTGAATTAAATTTTATAAAAATTTAGCAAAGTTTTCAAACTTTAAAGTAAAATTTAAAGTAAGATTAATTAACTCTGTGGATTCATACGTTTTACTTCGAAGGGTTTTTTTCTAATAACTTTTAACTATTTGAATTAAATTTTATAAAATTTAGCAAATTTTCAAACTTTAAAGTAAAATTTAAAGTAAGATTAATTAACTCTGTGGATTCATACGTTTAAAAATGGCAGACGTTCAATATTCCCTACTAAATTTTTTCAACAATTATAGAATAAACTATTTAATAGTTTTTATAGCATTCCTTATAAATGCGAAAATTATATTATTGGAGAGGGTTTTGATGATATATTTCAATTCCATATCTTTATTCATTCCGAAATAAAAAATACGTTCGGAAAGTAGGCAATTAGGTATTTACAGAAATACTATTATTTTATGTTATTTTTCTTTTTGGCTCTCAAATGCTTATTACTTTTGTAACATTTTTATAATATCTATATCTCTATTATGGAGAAACAGAAATATTTTAATATTGTTTTTTAAATGTCAATTATTGCATATTATAGTTTCCCCTCGAGACAGTGTTAAAATTATTCCTACAAAGCCGTTAGAGATAAAACACTTCACCATTTTGAAACCGTAAATATTCAGCTCATTAAATTACTACATATTGAAAAATCATTATATGGAACATATTTTAATATAATAATAATCGAACAGATTGGTCTATATATTAATAAGGGAAATTCCTTAGAAAAAAATTTACAGTTTGCTGAAACAGTTTTATGACTTTTTATACACAAAAGTCACAATTGAAACAGTATCACATCGAATATTAATTGTTTGGATTATTAATCAATAGTCTGTTTACTGCATATTATTTAAATATATAGCGAAACCTGTTAAAATGACCTGGCTAAAGAGAAAACCAAATTTCAAAAACTGATTTGTTTCCCATAGGGTGTAATGCTATCGATATTTTTTCTTCCGTATAGTGACTACCTGTTTAACGTGTATATTGACCACTCACTTAGTTAGTTTTAAGAAATTTTAAACTCTAAAGTGATCAAGAAGAGTAAATTCATGGAGGAATTACTGTATTTTCCTTAGAATTTTTCCATTAGATAAAATTCCTAAGATTAGTATTCATTAGAATTTTTCTTTTATGATAAACTAGTCTGTTAAACCAGTTTAAAAAGTAAATATAATAATACTATTATAAATGTATCTTTATAAAGTATTTTAAGTTTGACTATGTTAAATGCACATATACAGGTTAGTATTAATTGTAATACAGTATATGCTTGCTATAAGACTTTATTAGTCAGAAGATAATATATGCTATATGTCGTCATTATCGCTTGACTGCAAGCTAACGATTTTAATTAATATAAATTTGCAGTTTGGATTAATCTCTTATTTTCTTTTGGGGAAATAATATATGATATATGTCGTCATTATCGCTTGACTGCAAGCTGACGATTTTAATTAATATAAATTTGCAGTTTGGATTAATCTCTTATTTTCTTTTGGGGAAGGGAGGATCATTGTCCTGTATAGTGACCATCTGTGAAAAATGACCAGTCAGGTCAGTTCCAAAGGGTGGTCACTTTAACAAGTTTCACTGTATAACGAGACTGAAATGTTGCAATTCTCCTCTAATACTATTTATCATCATTGTTAAAAATCATTATCATTTTTTCAATTATTATATAAAATTAAACCATTTCATAATCTTTAAAACTGTGAGAAGAAATTTTAACTATATTTAAAATTGTGCACCTTGTATCATATTATATAACATGTATAAATTTTGTATTAATAATTCTGACATATAAATAATACAGTATGCGATATGTAATCCTATTACATTTCTGTCGGAAATTTTCAATTTGTAAAATTAATATATTTTCATCATTTAAAATAAACCATGTCATTATTATGTAATCTGAATATCCAATTTATATCGATATCGAATATATCTCATCTAACGTGCTTAGTTTAGTTAGCAAAAGATTATTTGTTTGACTGGAAACAACTTACCTAGGAAATTATTAAATTTTCGCGCGGGAATAATTTCGATAAAGTAAATACGTCAAAAATAATTAAAATGATAAGCAATTACAGTAGGCAATAACTTTACTGTTTTTTACAAAGATGTTATCATGAAAGATATTGATATCATTTGTATACTATATATATGATCCAGATGTTATTGCTCCTTTATTTTACATGACGATCAATCTATTTTACGAGCCCCAAAATAACTATTTAACATATTCAAACTGCTATAATATCACCTCAGTTATATAGAATGGCTTTGTAAGAATTTATTGAGAACCGATATACAGAACATGTTTTTCTCGGATTTTATTTATTAAATAGAAGGCAAGATATATGATTGTAATCCCTTTTGAATGTACTCATTTTTTCTTGACTGCATATTATAGACAGACAGATATATAGAAAAACATAATCTTATAATCTTTAAATTGTATCTAGTACTTCGTAAATATATAAAATCATTGACTGTCTGATATTATACTGTATGAGCTTATATGCTTGCTTAGAAATTTATGATCTACTTTAAAAAATAATGTTATTCGATATCGTTATTTTAACTTAAGAACTTTTTTTATTTTTATTTTCTGTAATAATAAAAAGATTATTCCTATTTTCTTTTAATGAATATTAATAGATATATTTTGTATCTTATTTTATTATTCTTAAAATAAAAATTCTACATTAGTTAATATAGCTATATTGAATTTCATACAGGCTTAGAATAAAATTTATATGTTAATTAATTTTTGATATTAAATTTATTTAAAAAGAACCTATATTCGTATGAATTTTAATGTATTTTACGGAAAAACGAATGCCTTATACACTCATTTTGTCCGTCTGTCTGTCGATAAAATATTTCTAACTCTAAATATTGCAAAGTATTCAAATTAATAGTCTCTTGTTTTCTAAGTTACATGATAGACGGTTTTAGCGATTTTATAATTTCTCAATATAAGATTTCTGATCGCAAGAAACAAGAATGATGGTTGTTTGTAACGCTAAAATTCCGATATTTATAAAATTTCTTGAAAAAATCTAAATAAATTTTATAACAAAGATATTATTTCGTACAGTGTGTCAGATTGCCTAAATAATATTGATATCTTAATAACAAAACAATACCAACATTATAATTTTACAAGATAATTTTATCTTATCTAAGCGACATTGCTATTAACTTTGAATTCTCCATATTACAAGATGGCGGTCATTCGAAATTTTATAGCATTAAAACTGCTTATCGCATATGAAAGATATTACATTCATTTAAAAGTTTTCGTTTCGTAAAAAAAAGCTATAACATTACTTACCACTGGTAAAAGTTTATCGATATTTTTTATATTTTTAAAAATAATAATGATAAAAGTAAACGGTCTGAAAGAACATGAAGAATGCCTCTTTAGATAAGATGTTGAGTATTAAAACTTGCAGAATATAATTTTGGTTTTTAGAATTTGTGGAAGTTGATTTGGATAATATTATGACTTTCACTTGCATTAATTGATATTCAATAAAACACATCTCTGAAACATCATATTCAAATTTCTATCCAGTAAAATATTTTAAAAATAATTTATTTATAAAATTAAAAGCTTTGAGAATTTTTAAAATGATTACTTTACATTTAAGCCAATTAAGCCAACTGTAATTTAGATTTATTAATATTTTAATAATTTAATTTATTAAATGATTGTGGATTATTACTTTTAACCTATGCAAAATATATTATTACTAGTATACATAGTAAAATATTATATTTCCCCTATCAAATTGTTAGATTTTATGATTTAACAATAAATATTATATTTGTGATGTCATTCATCTTTATATACAAGAAGTTTTGTACAATATATTACATTATTTTCCTTTTAGATCTTGTAAAGTAACATTTATTCCATTATGTCCCATACATGTTACGTTTTTAGAGCTATGAGTACAATGTATAGATGTTACAAAAACTCTAGGGACTATTATACAAATGTATACAGTCACAAAAACTCTAGGGACTATTATAATAATCAAATTTAGATCAAAATCGAATTTTTTCGATAGAATTCTACAAAGATCCTAAATATGAAATTACTGAAATCCTTTTCAATTGGAATTGAATATGAGATCGGACGAACAGACATAATAAGGATAATGGATGCTTTTTGCAATTATTAAAAATGCATCTAAAAAATTGTATAGTATTCTGTTTATGAAATCTTTTTTTTAACGAAATATTATCAATTTACAGTATATCAAGAATATTCGAAATAAGCTACAGTAAATTCTAAATACTGTATAATATAGTACAATTTATGAAATCTTTTTTTTAACGAAATATTATCAATTTACAGTATTATATATCAAGAATATTCGAAATAAGCTACAGTAAATTCTAAATACTGTATAATATAGTACATATTAATTACTTCGTAAATCGAGTTCTTTAAATTCAAATATAATTCTGCATGATTTTTAGCATATCTGATTTTACATGAATTATATATTTCTATTAATTCTGTTTCGGACTTCACTAAATAATTATTATTTGTAAATATACATTTTGCGGTTAATTTAATTATGGTTAATCAAATTTTCATCCTGCAATTAAAATAATATTAAAATAATTTATTATTATTT
>AYEL01070344.1:0-27732 GCA_000484575.1 Olivierus martensii
GTATTTCTCTTTGGAGACTATTTAGTATTAAGATTTTCTTATTTATAAATTAAAGCCTTTCCACATGGCTTACATTTTTACAACTTTATTTGTTTAATTAAAACATGTCATAGAACCAGATACATGTCAGATAAATAAATAAGTCCTAAAATGTGTATAGAAAACAATTTAATTTAAGTGTTTTAACATCATATCGTATTGTACTATGTGACACGTGCACAGGAAACTGTGTCACCCACACTGTGTGGGACAGGCACATTCCTGCCCTGCGTCGCCTGTGTCCACTGCGTCTCAATGTGCGCCAGGCCTTACTGTGCCTATCTTACAGGGGAACATCGCACCCGATGTGTCTGGGATTTTGCTGATATTTTGTCATCTGAAAGAGAATAAACAATAGATGAAGAATCACCCCTATATTGGGGGCCACTACTCTAGCATTTTTGAGAAAATTGCTTTTGAAATTTCATAAATTTTTTGTTTTACTTAAATAGCGTCTCTTTTGAAAATTCAGAAATTTTTGCTTTACTTAAATAGTGAATGCTCGGAAATTCGACTACGTGTTGTAGTGGCGTAGTGGCTACGTCGGGGTATTGACGGTCTGAGGGTGTAGGTTCGATTCTCGGTACTTTCTGAATTTTTTTCCTCTCTAAACTTTTGCACTTTTTAAAGTTACATTATATGTTTTTTTCTCTCTAAACTTTTGCACTTTTTAAAGTTTACATTATATTTTGGATTTTCAATTATTTAACAATTTTCAGATAATTATTTCAATGTTTTAAGCGATTTACAAATATTACAAATAATAATAGGACATAACTCTTCACAATAATTATAAAGTGTATTCTGGAATATAACTATACATTATTTGCAATGTTTACTTCTTTCGCCAAATAAAGAATTTTATATCACATTTACAAAACTGTCCTTATTTATTAGAAGTAAAAAAAAAAAAAAAAAATAAATAAAATATAATTAAAATTTATTTTTTAATATATATATATATATTCTTAAATATTCCTTTAAATTAATTTTTTGTATCTTTCTGCTTTTTAAATTCAAATATTAGATTATGAATTATTCATATTCAAAAGAATTTGCAAATTAAGAATTTATGGGAAAATTAATACATTAAAAATCAATTGAGAGGAAGGTGGACAGAATTTTATGCTTAGGAAAAGAAATTTTAATCAAATCCATTATATTTAATGAAATCTTATAATTTTGTTTTTATTTTAATTAAAAAATTATCATCATCAGAATACTTAATTGAAACATTTTGCTATTACTGTAAATTTAATTTGAAAAATAAGATAGTTTGTCATGAGACTATAATATTTGTTGTTATTAAAAGTTGGCACAAAATTGTATGTAAAGTTTGGAAAATGCAAGAATAAAAAAATAACTACTATTAAAGGAAATCAGTTTTATATATAATTAAAATTTATGCCCTATATTTGCTTAAAAGTGTTTAAGTTTTCAATCAAATGGTTTTGATTATAAATTAAAAGAGAAATTTAAGGAAAAATTTTTTTAATCAACTCTTCCACATATCAGAAAATATGTAAATTTATCTTGAACCTGATTTCCTAAGAAGAGTAATTACACTGAACTTACAGCGACATAAAATAATAGTGCTTTAAAAAAATTTATTTTTCTTGTGAAATATTAAAGTGAGAATAATGGCATCCTATAAAATCACAATATTTTTAATAATACTACTATTAATTACACTCTACTACTGCCAAATATTTCAACAGTAATTTTACTGTTGCACCCGACAATTAAACCCTGATGTACGATTATATAAAGAAACTGACAGAATCCCAATATTGGGAATTCAAGGAAAGAGGAGAAAACTAAATACGATACACAAATACTACACAACAAGGGTTCATATCATTGAACCTGTAAGACGAGCATATTGCTCTCTCCACAAGTTAGCAGATCCATTACTATACTGAGCATTCATTCTTTCTAACTGTTCATAACCTTCCCTTCCCATTCTATAAGAGCCCTGCGTGGTTTGTTGCGGAGTAGTTATGCTTGCTGTTGTTGCAAAGCTGTTAGAATAATCTCGTTTTACATCTACTGGCATACCTCCATACTGAGTAGTAATATTACTATAATTTGAAACATCCTGTGTTCTATCTATAAATCCAGTCACTCCCATTGTTTCTCTATAGTCACGCTTAGTATCAGTTGATTGAGTGGTAGAGAGCCCATACGAGGCAGTTATGCCAGCATAATTTGTATTCTCTCTTGCAGCTGCAACAACAGCTGTTGCCATACCTGAAAACTGATCCACATAATCCCTTTTAACATCCAATAATGTACTGCCAGTTACCCCACCGTATGAGGATACATCACGTGTACTATCACCCTGTGTAGTGGTCATCATGCTACCAACATTTCCATATGGATCTTGTTTAATATCATACCCTCCAGTATTGTACTGTTGTGTGGACATTGTATTAAATCCTTCAACATCCCTTCTCAAATCTGGTCTACTGGTGAAAGATGAATCCATCATTCCACTCGTTGTATCATATTGGGTCATTCTGCTAGCATCAGTCTGACTAGTTGTCATCCCTCGAGCAAAATTTGTGAATTGATCTGGTCTGCTGTTGTATTGTCCTGATGTCATTCCTGCAAAACTGTCATATTGATCTCTCCTCATTTCTTGAGTTCCACTGGCATACTGGCTGGCAGCAGTCATTCCCTGAGGAGCAACCATATCACTATAAAAAAAAAAATAATAATAATAAGTGCATAATTGAAGTTTTGCATTTTTATTTATAAAAAATACTTTTTTTTAACTCGCTCTCATTCATAGAAATAGATTAATGTTTATTGCTGTGTAACATGCTTATTTATATTATAAAATAACATTGATTTATAATTTTTATCAAAAATTTCAAAACCAGGTATGCTCTAACTTATACAAATAAGTGGGATCAAAAGATTTTACATAAGTTAAATTTTGCAAAAGATAGAAAATTAATTTCTAACAAAAATTCTGAACCAAAAACTACTGAAGCTAGTCAACTACTATGACTGTATCTATATCATGCTAAAGCACCATACTATTTTCTAACTGAAAGGGAAACACCACATAAAATAATGTATCAGTATTATGATATTTATGATCAAAAAACAATTCATAAAACAAAAATAAAATAATATGATTATTTTAAATAGTTTAAGTCAACATGTTTAGATTTGTAACTTGCAAATATTGTAATGTATAATAAGTTTTTATGCTCTATATCTCAAAAAGAGAAAAAATTTTGGAAGATTGTTTTATGATTTCATAAAAAGAATTTCAGATTCTCAACTGTAAAGTTCATATTTATAGAGGTCATATATATATATATATATAAGTTGGAGAATTATCTGTAATTAAAAAATATTACATTTGAATTTATTACGTTAAATTTAATTGTAAACTGTCTCTTTTGTAAAGAGAGAGTTTTAAAACAAGAAATTTCTTTATTTCAGAAAAGTTTCTAACCTTATTGCAGCCTATGTCAGCTGCTTACAAAAACAAAGAATAAAAGCACAAATACTATATTATTACTAAAAAATATGACAGTGCAATCATTATACACAAAAAATAATCTACAGGGTGCGCCAGCTAAATCCGGAAAAATTTCAAATTGAATTTCCCACCATATTTTATGACTTACAAAACTGGACTGCAATATGTTAATGAGCTTATAAACTGTACTATATGCCAGAAATTCCCAAGTACTGCCATATTTAATACTTTGAAGATCAACAGACTTTAGTATAATCTGTCAAGGCATTCTGATAAATTGCAGTATAAATTCACAATATCTAAAATCTTTATGTGTCTTCTACAGAAAGGTGTTGAAAAAGTTCCAATGCAACATATATACATTATGTCATATGTCTATTATACATTAATATGTTTATTAGGAACAATATTATACAGGATGGACGAAAAGTCTGTATCCCTTTAAATAACTTGATAAATATTATAGATTTAAAAAAATCTGTTAATGCCAATAAATAAGAAGTTATGGATGGGTTATCTGATAGTGGCCTTCAAATGAGCTGATTATGCAAATGAGGGCATTTGCAAATCTTATCTCAAACTGTAATAGGTAGGGAAAAATTTCCAATTACAAATTGTTCAGTACTTAATTCTGAACACTTTAAAAGAAACTTCATCAAAATTATATGAACAGTTCACCCAAAAATGAAACAAACAATTTTACATTGAAATCATGTCACAAGCCCTTCCACATCTGGTTCTGGAAATTTCTGGAGGTTCAACAGCAGCATCGAAATTTGGCAACAGCTGTTCAATTTGTATAAAAAGCTACATTCACACATGCATAATTTAATGTACAAGTACAGTATAATAGCTGAGCACATACTTAATGAATTGACTGCCATGGTCATATGCTGATAATGCAAATGTTGCTGCTGCAGCTTGACTTTATCAGGAAAGATGCCCCTCAGTATGAACATTAGGTCTATTATGCATCAGTTCCTTGAAATGTCCAAGATCAGGTTGGTCACAAATAGCAACTGATGAGGCCATAGCAACTTTCATTCTTACATAATAACTGTAGAGGATCTTCAAGATTGCATCATTACTGCTTGCCAGAGATTTCTATTAACACTAAAGACTGTGAGAAACTCCATCCAACATCAAACTCAACTGTACTTGGACGCTGGGGAAGACATTTTGAGATCATCCTTAATTAGATTTTGCTTGTTGATTAGGCTCGTGTTTTCAGTTTATTGATTTGGAGTACAGTAATACCTCAACTTACATAAACTTGACTTTTGTAAATTTGGAGATGCATAACTTCTCATCCTGCCCCCTTGTTTGTTTCACAATTACATAGTGGATATATATGATGTATGTACATATTTTATTTGCTTATTTGTTGATTAAAAATCTTTAATTATAACTACATATTATAATCTTTTATGATTTAAACAACTATTTTAATTAACTGCTACTAATAATATTTGAAAATAACAGCACTAAATAACAGTTGAAAAATAATAACTAAAAATTTTAATGAAATGTTTTTGGTTGCTATACAACCATTTTCAGCATTAAAAACAGAATATGTAATCTGTTCTTAATGCTGAAAATGGTTGTATAGCAATCAAAAACATTTCATTAAAACTTTTACTTATTATTTTTCAACTGTTATTTTCAAACTTTTATAATTTGTTGTTTTTTGGTGATAAAGAATCAGTTAAAAACCTAATATATATGTAATTAAAATTAAATTTAGGAATCAGTAGGTACCTTGACTTACATAATTTTTGACTTATGCTTCCCGGTTCCACCTATTATATAAATCCAAGGTTCAGGGCCGGCTCAAGATATGATCGAGTGGAGCACCTGCTCAAGGCGCCAATATTTTAGGGGCGACAAAGGACGCTGGTGGAATTTTGTGTTTTGTTGTTATTATTATTATAGTAAGACACAAATATTTTTTACACATTCTTTAAACAATGAGCAGACTAGTGGCAGCTGTCCAGCATCCCCAGCCAGAGGGCAAGGATTTATGCAACAATGTAATAAACAATATAATCAATGATAATAAAAATATATAGGTTCAAAGAATTTATTGTACAAAATAACCATTACACAATAAGTCAGAAGACCACAGACAAAACGTTAACAGAAAAATAATAATATTTAAGTGTAATAATAATATTTAAATGTTTACATTTTTTTGTCAACAGATGATGCCACACTCCATTCTGACAGAATAATACGTGGTGGGGCAAAACAAGCCCTTCCATAGGCTGCCCACCCCTGCAGAGGGGTCAGCCAATTGTGGAGGACAGGGATCTATGGGCCGGGCCTGGACCCATGATAAATACTTTCAAGAGGTGGGACCCAAGACTTGAACCTGGGTCCTCCAGAGCGGAAAGCCAATTTGACCGATAGTGTTTACATTTCAAGAAGTACAGAATGATTCAGACCTTACTGTGAGTTAATCAAGTGACGAAGTTTATACTGTTTGCTGCTTTGTGTGTTTTATATATGTTAGGTTGATTTTGTTAAAATTACATATACTGACTTCTCCTCCAGAATTCAAATATCATTGGCGTTATTTCTATAATAATATGTATATGTAATCCTTGTATAACACGGTTTCTATTTTCTAAACGGGCTAAAGAGAAAATAGTTAGAAAATAGAAAATAGAAGTTTAGAAAATAGAAAATAGCGGGAACCCTCGTATAACACGGTTTAGAAAATAGCAGGAACCCTCGTATAACACGGTACTTCTACAACATGGCTTTTATTTAACACATTTAGAAAATTACATTTGCTCTCCTATAACACAAAAAAATTTCATTAATTTTTGTAAATCCACACTACACACACAAAATGCAATCATTAGGAAATACTTTGCTAAAATTAGTAATAAATGCAATTTCGCTTTTGTCATGAGAGGGACGATATTCTGTCTATATTCGATTTCGATTTGAAATTCAGTTAATTGTCTACATTAAGTATTGTGTGTTCCAAACGTTCAAATCTTGGATAAAAAGTAAGTCTTATTCTTCAATAGAGGAATGTGAAATAGAAACAAACTTTTATTCATAAATTTTTTGGGTGTGTGTTAAAGAACGATTGTTTTGTAGTGGATTAGATTAAAGATTTTGTAAAGAGAGCAGAAGATACACAAACTTTAAATGCAAAAAAATGTTCAGAAAGTGAAGTTGATATTGTTAAAAAGAAAAACGTTCCTGTTTTAACTGAACAGCAGTAAAAAAGTTATAATTATTAAATAAATGTTATATAGGCTATATACTTTTATCTTTCTTTTTGTTTTACCTATATTTTTTGGGTCTTTTATATATATTTTTCATTATGTTTTGTGTTATTAATAAAAATTAAGTTTCTTATGTGGAATTGAAGAAAGTTATTTGTGTTTAATTAGTTTTGAATGTAACTCCCGTTTTTGTATTTTTTTTTTTTTTTTTGCATATTTTACGCCCCCTTTCCAATCAGGAAGATTACTAAGGGGCCGGACCCAGTACCCTGAAAAAAATCCGGGACCAGACCCAAGACGCGAACCCAGGTCCTCCTGCGTGACACGACAACAGCATTACCATTCGGCCATCTGGCTGCCCCCGTTTTTGTATTGGTTCCAGGTCTCATATAACATGGTTTCACACAACACAATGTTTCAATATAGGTTTTATAAAATATTGTTTTAAAAACAAAGTTTTGGTAAAATGCGATAAATTTTTATGAATTTATTTATTTTTCAAAACTGACTAATTGATGGGGGACACAAAAATTTTTGCTTGGGGTGCCAAAAGCTCTAGAGCTAGCACTGCCAAGGTTTTATTATATTATGTTTTGATGTTGATTTTGTTATTTATATATCAGAAATAAATGTCAATCCTTTGAATGTAAAAATATTTTTGTTTCATTTTTGGGTGAACTATTTATCTGATTTTGATAAAGTTTTTTAAAATGTTCAGAATTAAGTGCTGAACAAGTTGTAATTGGAAATTTTTCCCCTATCTGTTATAGTTTATGAGATATGATTTGCAAGTGTCTTCATATGCATAATCAGTTCATTTGAAGGTCACCATTAGATAGCCCACCCATGACTTCCTATTTGTTGGCATTAACAGATTTTTGCTATGATAGTTATCAAGTTATTTGGAGGGGTAAAGACTTTTCTCCTACTCTGTATATTTGAATAATATTGAATACTTTTTAGTTAAGTAATTCAATTTTGTTCTCTTTGATAATTTGTAAACAAACAGAAAAAGTTCTGTATTAGATGATTTATATAAAAATAGTCAAAAATATAAGTTTATATGAAAGAATAAATGAATTTTGAATTTAAATTTTGGACTGACAAATTAATATCCAATTTCAATAATTTTAAAAATAATATTAAATTTTCATTTTTTGATTCTCAAAATTTATATCCTATTTAAATAATAATTTATTTGCTTACTTAATGTTTGATTTTCAGAAATATCATTAATCTTTACAGATGGCAATATATTTTTATTCATAATTACTTCTTCAGCATTTCTTATTTGCTTGTTAAGCTCTTCTTCTTTTTACAGATGGCATTATATTTTTATTCATAATTACTTCTTCAGCATTTCTTATTTGCTTGTTAAGCTCTTCTTCCATTTCATTTTCAAAATCTTGTGTATTATTACTTTTTTTAATGCCATATTCTTCTCTTATAAAAGTCTGAAGTTCATCATCAGAACTGCAAAACCACAAAAAATATTATATTCAATTTATTAAGAAATGTAGAGCATTATTATTTTGTAATAAGATGTATTTTTAAGATTTCACTTTTTGAATGAATGTTGGAATTATTCAAATATAAATAATAAAATATTAGATTCTAAAAAGTTTTCAAAAGTTTCAAATGCTAGAATAACATATTTAACACTTTGAACACCATTGAAAACTGATTTTACTCTCTGTCATAGATCAATGTTTTTTTTTTATCTCTTTATCATTTCACAAAAACCAGTCTGGTTACTTGGTGATTAAAGAAAAGGTTTTGTTTTCCTATCAGATAACAAGGCAATTAAATTTTTCCATGATGAACTTTGCTATAATAGAGTTTTACATAATTTACAGAAATCATACATACATGGGAGGCTAATGCCTTAACCACACTGTGTTTCTGAGAAACTTCAAAAGTCTAGAGTCTCTGTTCAGTTTGATTAATTCTATTATTTCTTACCAGTCAGATATTGGTCTATATCATTTGACAAACCCTTAGAAAAAGCTGACAGAGAATATATTAAATCATAAATAATAAACAAATTGATATTCATGAAATGTAGATTAAATGAAATTGTATACAGATTTCAAAATAATTAATACTTTCTACCTTTTTATATATACAGTAGACAAGCACTTCTCAAATTTTTCCACTTGAAGACTCCTTTTACCCCAAGAAAATATTTTTGCGATCCTGGGTATAGAAGTATATAAACTAAGAATACAAATTAAAACATTTGCTAAAATTTCTGCGACCCCAAAATTTTGTTACATGACTCCAAATGGGGTTGTGACCCACACTTTGAGAAGCACTGATATAGACAATAGATATAAGTTCAGTTTTCAGATTAAAAAAATAAAATAAATAGTTCTAAGTTTCTTTAAAAAAGTTTGGCTTGATTAAGCCCTTCATAAAGAGAGCTTAATCAAGGCAAAAGTGCTCCAGTTTCTTTAAAAAAGTAAATAAATAGTTAAACCAAATATCTACAGCCAAATTAACCCCTAGTGTCAAAATTCAAAATTAAACTTTTTGTCAAAATGTTTATTTTGAAATTTTGACACTAGAGATTAATTTGGCTGTAAGTATTTGGTTTAACTTGATGTTAGTCCTCAAGTTAGTTTCTATTAGTGTGTAAATAAATAGTTCTACTAAAACACTGAGCTCATCTATCATCTATATATTTTATATAGATTTCACAATATTACAAGTTTACTATCCATTAGAAAAAATTTATAAAAATTTGAATTTTGGATATTTCTGAGTAAAATTTGTTTTATACTCTAGCAAATTACATTAATACCACAAGTATAGATAGAAAATTATGAAAATTGTGTTGGAAACTCAATCAATAGGCACATCTGACTGATGTTTTTGCACTTTCAGTAATACTTTTTCTCATAGCATCAATGTTTTGAGATATGCAGTAAGAGCTCTGCCAGGCTTTAGCAAACACACTTTTTAAAGGCATATAATTCAAACCAAAGAAATCATGAAGTTTTCTTCAAGTATTAACAATGTACAATCTATTTTGATAAAATGTTTTAATTATCATAGCATGTTGTTGTGACGTTAAATGTTTCATAATGAATTGTTAGCATCTGATCTACATAACTACCAACTTATAATTAACAGTGCTGCCACAAAAAAGGCAGGAAAAACAAAATCTGCATGTTATATAAAAACACTCAATAGAAATAAATCAAAGTAATAATTAAAAATTGCTTATAAAATTAATATTCTTTAATATTGAAATTATAAGTAAAAATGGAAATATAAACAAACTATTTTTGCAATTATTTTAATTTTTTTATATGAATATATAATATATAGCATTTAAATTTTTAGAACTAAAAAAATTTGTTTTATTTAGATTTCAATGAAGAAATTTATTAAATGTGTTATTAAATTAAAATTCATTATTATTTTTTATTTGTTCTTTACCTATATAGAAAAGAAATAGCCAAAAGATTATCCCAAATGTAATTTTTTAAAGTATCAGAATTACTTCTGTTTTTAATAATAGTGTTTTCACCGGAGGTCACTGATGGAACTGTGCTGCAAAATTGTTAACTGCTTATATGATTCTAAATTCTCTTTTCTTAAGACAATGTAAGAACAGATTACTTGTTTTGCTCTGTTTATTCTGTCTACTACTAAAATATTTTGCTAATCTAAAATGGCACAATGTCTACAATTATTGCAAATATTTTTTTAGAAAAAAATAAAGATTGTATGAGCAGTAATGATACTTATTAAAACACTAATGTTGAATTAATGCTGTTTATAATTTAATAAACAAAATGTATATTTAATGATTACTAATGCTATATAGATATACAGGTAGGCCTCGATTAGTGCGACTTCGAATAGTGCGAATTCGATTAGTGTGACTAATAAAATTGATACCATTTTTCGGCTAGTGCGAAAAAATATTCGATAAGTGCGAGTTTTAAGCACAGACCAGTCTTACTAACAAAGCTCCTTTTATGGACTATTCACTCAATTCTCGACCCACAATTGGCGGCCAGGCGGTGCTCAACTTCCGCTTTTGATTCGCTATTTTAGTTTTGATTTGGCGGTTGGTTTGATGATGCTTTCGATTCGCTATTTTGGTTTCGATTTGGCGGTTGGTTTGATGATTGCTTTTGATTCGCTATTTTGGTTTCGATTTGGCAGTTGGTTTGATGATGGCGGCCAGGTGGTGCTCAACTTTTGCATTTGATTCGCTATTTTGGTTTCGATTTGGTGGTTGGTTTGATGATGGTCGATTCGCTATTTTGGTTTCGATTTGGCAGTTGGTTTGATGATGGTTTGAACGCAATTCCTGGTAACTTATTAATTTAGATGATGAACAATGATGTAAACGCTATTTTAGTTTTGATTTGGCGGTTGTTAGCTATTTTGGTTTTGATTTGGCAGTTAGTTTGATGATGATATGAGACGAATATTTTAGTTTTGATTTGGCGGTTGGTTTGATGATGATATGAGACGCATTTCCTGGTAAGTTATTAATTTAGATGATGAACAATGATGTAAAATACTGGTAAGTTATTAATTTAGATGATGAACAATGATGTACACAATTCCTGGTAAGTTATTAATTTAGATGATGAACAACGAGTAAAATTCGCAATTCCTGGTAAGTTATTAATTTAGATGATGAACAATGATGTAAATGCAATTCCTGGTAAGTTATTAATTTAGATAATGAACAATGATGTAAAACACAATTCCTGGTAAGTTATTAATTTAGATGATGAACAACAATGTAAAAGTGAAAATAAATATATTTTAAACAGTTAGTATTGTGGTTATAAGGACGCAATTCCTGGTAAGTTATTAATTTAGATGATGAACAATGATGCACAATTCCTGGTAAGTTATTAATTTAGATGATGAACAACGAGTAAAATTCGCAATTCCTGGTAAGTTATTAATTTAGATGATGAACAATGATGTAAATGCAATTCCTGGTAAGTTATTAATTTAGATAATGAACAATGATGTAAAATATGAAAATAATAAGTTATTAATTTAGATGATGAACAATGATGTAAAATATGAAAATAATTTTTCTTAAACAGTTAGTGTTAAGTTTATTGTGGTTATTCATCGATGAGGTTGGCTAATGGCCGGAATCTCACAAAGCAAGAACCATATTACTATGAACTTAGCTAATGGTCAGAATCTCACAAAGCAAGAACCAATTACCATAGTGGTTTTAGCTAATGGCCAGAATATCACAAAGCAAGAACCAATTACGATATTTTACATAGAGTTAATACTTCGAAGCTAATAGACGGAATCTCAAAAAGCAAGAACCAATTACCATATTTTACATATAGTTACAGTTAGTGTTAAGTTTATTGTAGTTATTCATTGTGAAGTTAGCTAAAGCTAATGCCGGAATCTCACAAAAGCCAATTACCATATTTTACATATAGTTAATTTGGAATCTCACAAGGCAAGAACCAATTACCATATTTTCCATAGAGTTAAGAATCTCACAAAGCAAGAACCAATCACCATATTTTCCATAGAGTTAATTTGTGTTAAGTTTATTGTAGTTATTCATTGTGAAGTTAGCTAATGGCCGGGTCTCAAAGCAAGAACCAATTACCATATTTTCCATAGAGTTAATACTTCTTCAATTAGAGAAATTCGTGGAACCAATTATTCGCGCTAATCGAGGCCTACCTGTATAGAAATCGTGAACCAATTATTCGTATTAATCAAGGCCTACTATAAAAAAAAGTGAAATGTATTAGTTATATTTGCATGACTAAGTTTATAGAAAAAATAAGCATTTATTAATTTTTTTTTTAATATCACTTCCCATTGACTGATTATAGGTTAATTATCCCAACCTGAAATTCTGAAATCTATAACTTCACTTTTAAAACAGCCCTAATAGAGCCCTTTGGGATAGGACTATGACCAATGTGTACCATGAAATATGACAGCATAGAGCATATGCAGTTGTAGCACATTGTCATGATTCAGAAAACCATCAAACATGTTCAGTATGAAATGTCTGCTATTACTTATGTTGTGATATTTATATATCATTAAAAAATATAAAAACAGTCTCATAATATAATCCTATGGATAATAGTGATAAAATTCTTTCAATGATGATAAATAATTACATTTATATTCTTATTTTTTATGTCAAATAAAAAGGAATTATTCTGAATCTGATTTTTTTTCATTTCTCTTCAATTTCACCAAATCATGTATTCCAAAATCTGGAAAATCCAAAAAACAAAACACTCTCAGTCCCAAGCATTTCAGATTAGGATACTCAACCTTGAGTATCCTAATCTGAAATACTAACAAATTACTAGCTTAATTAATAAAGTATTAATTTAATACTAGTTAAAAGTAATGGAGTCCTTTCGAGGCCTAATTATGAACTGCCCATAATTGTGATAGAATCAGCAGAATTTCCAGTAGGGAATCAAGCCAAGCTGGATTCATCAAGAAAATTTTGTGAGACATGGTATCTCATAGATAGCTAAAGTATTTCTACATGGCTAACTTGTGAACTATGAAGTAAGTTTTCATTTACTTCAACATTTCACATATTAAATCAGCCAATCACTTCAGAAGTCTCAAAATGACAACTTAAGAACAGTTACTCATCAAATGATCAATGTTATTTATTATATTGATAAACAGAGTTACCTAATATACTCTACAATGGGTAAATAAAGATTAATTTGATCAATAATGAAAAACTATTAAAATCATATGTAATTATAACTAAAAATAAATATTTTAGCTAATTTTATTTAAATCATACGAGAGAATGGGTTTTCAAGAAAAATTTTTACATGGTCGCCAATGAAACCACCAACAATATCTAGTGGCTATAATCAGAAGAGTATATAAAAGATTAAAAAAAAATTATGATCATTTTTCATGAATTATTTGAAAATCACTAGTGTTTCTATAAGTTGTATTGAAATTAAGTAAAAAACAGAATTTTGAATACAAAACTTCCATTTCAAATTTACAAAAATTACTATCATTTATAAATGGTTTTATAATTTTGACACAAATTGAAACATATCAAAATACAGTAGGCACTCTATTATTCAGTCTTGTTTTAATCAGCTACATTTTTTATTTATTTATTTATTTAATTATTATTTAGTCAATATATAAAGAAATAAATAATCAAAAACACAAAAGAAAAAATTAATTAATACATAAACAATTTTGAGAATAGAAAGAATTAACAAGTTTTATCATACGCACAATAAAAGAATGTCATCTAATGTTAATTTTAGCAAATAGCACCAAAAACAAGTCTGGATTTCTTAAGTCATAAATATTATCGTTAATAATTAAATATTGATAAAAATAAATAGAAGAACTATATTTATTCAATATTTTTAGAAATATAGTAATGTCATGATTATTCCAAAATTCATGAAGAAATTAAATTTAAATTTGATAACCAGTAATAATAGTCAACTTTATGATAAATAATATTATTTTTAAACAGAATGGCATTGACAAATTTCCTTTGAAGAGCTTCTAATTTATCATTTAAACCCACCAGACCAAAAGAAGTGGACCAAACAGAAGAAGAATATAAAAGTTTGGGTCTAACAATCATTTTATATAAACAAATTGTTAAAAATGTATTATTAAAATTCTTAATAAATCTAATTAGAAAACCCAAAAGTTTATAAGAACTACTAAAAATATCAACAATATGAAGATCAAATTTACAATCATCATGAAAAGTAATTCCTAAAGCTAGGTTGACATGATCAGAGCACACTCGGACCGAGTTCACTCGGAGATGAACTCGGTCCGAGAGTACTCGGACCAAGTTTTAAGTTCGTTTACACGTTCCGAGTGTACTCTTTCTATAATCTTGAGGTGAAATACATTCAAAACTAACTACGATATACTAATATTTAGTTTGATGAACTTTTAAGACGCATTAATTCTAAAATTCCATCATTTGACAAAAATATGAGAGCTTCACACTACCTACGCGATCGTAATTTCTGCTTTCCGCCATCTTAAACTTCCAATCGTCTGCCACTCGGTCCGAGTATTTTGGTTGCCGTCCGAGTTTACTCTGCTCGGATGAAACGTTCCGAGTAGCGTCCGAGTGGGTGCGCGCGCATCGTCCGCGTGAACTCTGATCGTGTCAACCTAGCTTAAGTCTTTAATGTAACTAACATTAGATAAAAGTTCAACTGCAAACTGAATAGTCATAAGAGATAAAATGACTAATAGTATATGAAACAAAACAAGATTTAGATGAGTTAATAATTAAACCATTAAGATAAAGACACTCATGAACATAGTCAATAGTGTGTTGAAATAAGTGGCAATCTGAAACATCCTGATTAGATCTAAAAATTTTACCATCAGCATCATACATTAATATCTGCATATCAGGAAAACCGAGCTATGAGTGAAGAGAAAAAAATATAAAAAAGAATAAGTCATTTGGAAGGGAAAAGCATTTGAAACCTTGATAAGTATTATTGAACATAAAGATAATTCATCTTTCATTGATGTAATTCTTATGAAAAATAGGATGATTTTGCTTCAAAATGAATTCATATCAAAACAAACATTGCTTATTTAGTTTAATAAGTCCTTATATATAACATATACCTTTTTTATTTAATTTAAACTTATAAATAGTATTTTACATATATTTTCAGATTAACCAGTCATTCATTTATTGAGCATCAGATCCTGTCTCATAGGGGACTAATAAGAGGGAATCTACTATAGGTTAATGTAATCAAACCTTCAGACAATTTACCACACGTAAAAGGTCTTTCCTTTTCCCATAAGGTATTAATTTTAAATGCAGACCAAAAATATCTAGAAGTGAGTTTGAAACTACTGCCTTCATGTGGCAAAAATTTATTATTTTTAATTTCTATATGAAAATAAGCAATTTATTCACACACATTTATTTAAAAAATATTATTTTTTAATTAAATAAAATTTACTGATTTCAATTACTAGAAATATGTTCATGCTACTCTAGCAATATTTTACTGTCAGCTTCTGTTAATTTATTCTAAACAATATATTTTTAATACAATAAGTATGAAATGAATGTTATTTCCAGTTTCCTTAATTTTTAACTCTGACTTACACATTAAAATATTTTCTTGTGACTGCACTAAAATCTTTTGATACCTCTATTTGAGAATAGCTGTGGTTGAATCTAGGTTGCTCAAAAACTTAATTAGTAGTATAGTAAGGAAGAAAATAATTATTGCTCTGGGAATGCTATTTTAGCTGCAGAAATCCATTGATATAAAATATTCTTTCCTCATATTTTTAAGCTACTGATATTTTCACAATATAGCATTTGCAATGCTATTATTCTAATAAAAAACTTTATTAAGAGCATTTATTCCTTTTTGACAAGAATCATAGTGGAAATGTGCAGAGAAGGAAACTTTTCTACTTTACATTGAAATAAATTTATATATTATCATCACTATCTACAGTATCATTTTAATATTTAGTGAACAAATTGAAATTAATATAAATATTAATCATTTAGCCTTTTGGTAGCCAAATATTTTGACTGCAAAAGGACTAAATAGTTACTAGTTGTGTTTGTTTGAACAGTTTTAATGGCTAATATACTCTGAAATTAATATTTTATTTGATATTTTCTTCCCCACATTCCATTGAATAAATATATCATTGCATAATTATGTCTTCATTTGTTATTATTTCAGATCATTGAAAACAGAACAATTTTAATTATAGATATTCTGAATATAGTTTTTAGTTGAAACCTGGATATCAGTTCTCAAATGAATTTGATAAAACATTCAAATTAAACAGATAAAGATTTAATTATTCTGCTAACTTTTAAATTAATTTTAAAATTGTGAAGTTTTCAGTTTGTTTATTGATTATTTATATAATAATGTATATAAAATATTGAATGCTGAGAGAACTCCTATGAATTTATATTGAAGATTCTTTAATGGTAGTCTTTTAGACTGCAATACTCTTTCTTTTTTCTTTTCATAAAACAAATTTTTAAAACATTAAGAAAACTAATTATTAACAGAAAAACATGACAAATATGATTAACCTGATAAATTTTGGTTAAGAAATATCATTATATTGTACTGAATATAAATATGCATACACATGCTTGAAATGAACATGATATAGTGAATGGTAATAAAAACACAAATTTATAAAATAAATTTTTAATCACTGTACATAAATAAATAAATAAGAAAACATTATCTAAATAAAATAAAATAAACATATAGCAACCCTTATACAATGGTGACTAAGATACCTACCTGTTTAGGAGGTACCTTAGTCATCATTGTTGATGATAAAGTCCCAAAATCCAAAAACAATAATTTTTTAATGAGATGGAGCAGTATATCAAGACTAAACTCCACAATTAGAAACACAAGAGCAATTAAATAAATTTATTAACCAGTTGAATTTACAGTTTAAGTTTCCTTATAAAAGTATAAAACTCCTGATGAAAAAATGCATCAACAATTCATTATAATTCAATATAGCACAGGATATGACAAACACATAACCAGATCATCATCTTGCCTTGATCTATCAGAAAAATAGAAGTAACTAACCTTCCTCTCAGAGTAATTTTATTCTATAATCATATTTATATAACAAATTAGGCTATTTTAAATACATCATAAATTCAATTATTTAACAAATTATTAACTATATAAAAAAAATAGGAACCCACACCTTTTTTTCATTTGGTAATAAAGAAAAAAAAAAAGATAGCCTTTGCTCATAGTTCAAGTCTATTATGGTGGCTGCACTGATTCCTTACATATACAATATTATTATTTTTACATAGTATAGTTTTATTTACAACTGAAAAAAGGATAATCTAATAAGAATTAACAATTGATAAAATATGACTGAAATTTCTGCTTTATCTACCTTTCACAAAGAATCAAATTCATATTATTTTTGAGATATGAATCTTTTTAGGTTGATGAATGGTTGCTTGTATAAGAGCTAGAATCATTTTCTGTACATATGATTAAACGTATGAATCAGCAGTTCCATTCTGTTAAAAACATTTACAGGAAAATGTGCATATCTCAAAAACAACACAAATTTGGCCCATAATTTTTTAACAAAGTTTTCTACATCCACAAAGATCTCTGAAAGTGTCATTCTCACCAAGTTTTATCAATTCTAAACTTTTACTACAAATCTATTATTAGAAAAAATCTATAGTGTGGCAAAATCTATAATTCAATATTGCCTTTATCCAGTGGTGATATTCAAATTATTTAACAACCAGTTTGCTTAAATTTTGATGTCAGGGAGGTCTTGAAGAAATTTACAAAATATTTTTATTTACATTTAATTAAGAATTGTAGAAGATAGAACAATATTAACAAAATTACATAAATTAAAGAACATTAAAAATTAACAACCAGTTTAATAGAATTGGTGTAAACCAGCTAAATAACACTACTGTTTTCAGATTAATGATTCTATACAGTATAATCAAAGTTAAGATTTAGAAATTCTAAAATTAATTTAAATCTTTCTTAATTAATAAAATAAAATCCAATTTTTCTACAAACTAAGATTTATTATTTTTGACATATTTCAAATTTAATTCAAATCATTCAGGAGAAATGAATGCTTATTTTTATCAATGAGATATGCAATAATAGAATATATGTCAAAAACCAACAGGTGAAATACAGAAAATCAAAATCTTAAATGGTTAAAATCCTAATAAAATCAAATACTGATTTCCCTTAAGCTATAAGTTAGATATATTTCTAAAATTTGATTATGTAACATGAAATTTTTTCCTATTTAATATTGAAAACAATTGTTCCTGAAAATTTCAATTAAAATTAATTTATACAAATAATCCTTGACTTACAACCACTTGTAATTAGGATGGTGATGTAATAAGTATATTCTGCAATTGATCAATGCAATTCAATGGGTTCAAGTCTATGAGCAATGGTCTGATTTACAGAAAGCATCCTTTTTGGATCTGGCTCATATATTTTTTATGCTTGTTAAATTTATTACAAAGTGGAGTATAATAATAAATATTGGTAATACATAAATTTCAGTCATTTCCATCTTCCTCAACTTATAATAGGCAAGTTTAAATTAACCCCTCGTAAGTTGAGATTACTTACTTGTATATATGAATGCATATATGAAATCACATCATATTTGTAATAGCCTTATTATTATTATTGTTGTTGATCAATTTCTAAAAATTTTAACAGCTTAAATTTCTGAAAAATATTTAGTCCAATAAAAATATTCTCAATAATGCATTTATAAAAATATGGAACTGGCTCAAAAACTAATTGCTATTTTTATTATAAAGTTTGATTATTTTCATGATTATATTTAAATTTTTTTATTTCAATAAAAATAAAATTTACTATCTGCAGAATCTTCCATTGTTCACAAAAATAGATCACCTGTAGATAAATTTTTACAAATGGGGAATTTTCATAAAATTTTTATATGGTACAAAACAAAGTGCAGTGATCCCTCATAAAAAAACAAGCAAAAACCAATTATCATTTTTTGATCTGATCACTAAATAATAGCTAATACACTTATTAAAAGTACTTAACATCATGTTCATTATTATCAGCCAATCAATCAACAACAGAAAAAGTTGTCTAATAAATTATTTATTATAATAATTTAGTTTAATACATATTCATCAATAGGTTTTACATTAATATACAGTAAAGATTACAGATAATAACAGACAAAAGTATATTAATTATTTTGAAAATTTTAATATTTGAAATAAATATTATAGTTCTCATTATTATTTTGTGTCAAACTATTGAATAGTTTCTAACAAATAACTTCAAAATATGAATAATACACTACATTTTACAGATACAGTGAAACCTATTAAAATGACCACCTGGCTTAAGGACTAAATTTCAAAAGCTGGTTTGTTTCCCATAGGATGTAATGCTATTTTCATTCTGTATAGTGACCACACCCACACCCACACACCCACAGTTTTAAGAAATTTTAATCTGCTAATGTGACCAAGAAGATTAATTTCATGGAAGAATTATTGTATTTTCCATAGAATTTTTCAATTAGATAAAATTATAAGGATTATTATTCCATTAGAATTTTTCTGTTATGATAAAATAGCCTATTAAACCAGTATATTAAAAAGTAAATATTGTAATAATACTGTGTATGTACCTTAATACAGTATTTTAATTTACGTTTGACTATGTTAAATGCAGATATACAGGTTAGTATTAATTTTTGTAATAATACTGTATATGTACCTTTATACAGTATTTTAATTTACGTTTGACTATGTTAAATGCAGATATACAGGTTAGTATTAATTGTAGTGTAGTATATGCTTGCTATAAAACTGTTTGTCAGAAAGTGATATATGCAATATGTTGTCATTATCGCTTGACTACAAGTTGACGATTTTAATTAATATAAATTTGCAATTTGGATTACTGTTCACAGTTCATTCACTGCAGTGAAAAAAAATGTCTCCTATTCAAGTCAAAAGCCAAAAACTCAGTTACAACTAAAATTAGAACAGATTAATTTCTTGGAACACAGTACACAAAGAATAACTGCTGAGAAGTTTGGAGTCTGCAAGACATGTCCATAACATTAATAAGTGAAAAGCTGAGTACTTCAAATGCTATATAAAGTGCAAAATGAATTATGGGATTTTATTTTAAAATGCAATTTTCATTAATATGTGAAATTTTTCTTTTTGCTCTAACTTAAGAAACTGTAGATGATTTTATATTCAATTTTTTTATGATGAAAAGTGGTTTTTTTGAGAGGGGAAGGGGAGGATCACTGTCTGTATAGTGACCACCTGTGAAAAGTGACCATTCAGGTTGGTCCTGAGGGTGGCCTCTTTAACAGGTTTTACTGTATATGGATATTAGCAACTTGGCATATTTTAACATTGAATTAACTGTTATTTAGAAATTAGATCAAAAAATGGCATATGACTTGTTTGCTTATTTTTTTATGAGAAATTGAAGATTTTAACTTATTAGGATTTCAGTCATTTGGGATTATTATTATTGGGATTTTGAATGATCTCAAATATATAGATATGGGAAATATTATGTGATTGTTATACAGTGGTGCCTTGCAATTCGACACTAATCTGTTGCCAAAGTAATGTCAAATTGAGAAACTGTATTGCAGGACAATATTTCCGATATAAGACTATGTAAATAGATTAATTTGTTATTGGTCCCGATCCCACTCCCCTAATGGGTAAGGTGAGAGAGACGCATTATATTATTTACTTTATTATATGTGTTTTACTATTGCATAATACACTAAATTACAAAATACACTATTTTATACACAATACACAATTTCTTCTTCTTCTTCTCTCTATTTATATGGAGGATATGGCCCACCTGCCTTGTCCTCCGAATTGTAGTGGAAAGTTGTTGGTTTCAGTTATAGTCTGTTTGTCATTTTAACAAAAAGTTCTAGAGCCTGTATGTGATGTAGGATGTTAGTGGAGTATCAAGGCCAGCAGATTGAAATTACAGACTTAACAACTGGGATGTTGAATCCCAAAGTGTTGCTCTATTGGTTGCGACTGCAGTCGTACTTGATACACTCTGTCCAGAAATGTAGAGCCGTTTCTCTTGCAGTGCAATGTGGACAGAAGCCTGTATGTGACGTAGGATGTTAGTGGAGTATCAAGGCCAGTAGATTGAAATTACAGACTTAACAACTGGGATGTTGAATCCAAAAGTGTTGCTCTATTGGTTGCGACTGCAGTTGTACTTGATACACTCTGTCCAGAAATGTAGAGCCGTTTCTCTTGCAGTGCAATGTGGACAGTTTGGTGATTGGGTTAGATGTCGGGAGAAGAGAAAAGCATTCAAGGAAGTATTCATTTGCAGGCGACAGAAATTAATTTATGACTGTCAAGAGCTGCAATATTCGTAGTGCCAGCACCTGGCACTACGAATATTGCAGCTCTTGACAGTCATAAATTAGTCATGAGTGGTTAAGTCTCACAGGAGACTGGAACTTCAGACTGTTCCATTAGGCGGGAGGGTGCGGGAAATAGCATCCGCTTGGTTTGCAGGCGACAGAAATTAATTTATGACTGTCGAGAGCTGCAATATTCGTAGTGCCAGCACCTGGTTGACTGAATGTGTGTGATATTATATTTCTGACCAATGAGAGAGGAGATACTCTCTGCACGAATGCGGATGTCAGTCAGTTTTTGATGAGTGGTTAAGTCTCACGGGAGACTGGAACTTCAGACTGTTCCATTAGGCGGGAGGGTGCGGGAAATAGCATCCGCTTGTTCATTAAGGTCAATGCCAACATGACTTGGAATCCAGACTACCTGAGTGGCAGCAGGAAAGTCTGATAGTTGAATGGCAATATTTTGAACTATCGGTGATGATTTAAAAGAGGAGTTTTCGAGAGCTCGAAGTGTAGAGAGACTATCAGAGAAAAAGACAGTGGGGCGATGCCACTGTTTACACATGTGTATTGCTACGGAAAGAGCAATCGCTTCTGCTGTAAACACAGAACAGTGGTTGTCCACGAGGAAGGAAGCTTGGAAGTTACGGTCAGGGATAAAACTGCCGATAGAGGTTCGTGTTAAGGATTTAGAGGGATCCGCTGCGACTGTTCTCCAGTCGGACCACCGTTCATCGAGAACAGAAGAAAAAAGTTGTTGATACGATAGAGGTTCGTGTTAAGGATTTAGAGGCATCCACTGCGACTGTTCTCCAGTCGGACCACCGTTCATCGAGAACAGAAGAAAAAAGTTGTTGATAGGCCTGTGTCGAGAGGCCGGAATTTTGAAAGAGTAGCCCCCGGGAGCGGATGATAGGAGCAATTTTCTCTGTAGGAGGAATTATTCCTTGAATTCAGATGAGTGACATGATGCGGATATCTGCCTGTCTTGCCAGGCATTCTCCGATTATCTCGAACGGTTGTTGATATAATCTCCAATGATAGAAATGGAGGTAATTAGTATTACGGAAGTCCCTGCTGAGTGGGGAGAGCAGAGTGAGATTTGAGTTGTGTAGAACTTCCGAGAGATTTGAGAGAGAGATTTGAGTGAAGTAGAACTTGTGAGATTTGAGTTAAGTAGAACTTTAAAGCTTGATGTCGTATACTGGCTGAAATCGGTACAATGCCGGCTTCTGCAGCTAGGACCGCGATGGGAGTTGTCTTCGGGAGACCGAGTGCTATATGTAGAGCTGCATGGTAAACAGAATTCAGTCGTTTGATTGAGGATGGTGAGAGTTGAGCGAGAAGTGGCGCTCCGTACTCAATGGTGGGCCGATGACGATGTTGACTATTTTTAGCCATTGGTCTGATCTGATTCCATAACGTCGAGAAGCAAAGAACTTTAGGTAGAAATTAGCTCTATTGGTTTTATCCTGGGTGAAGTTAATGTAATTTGTCCATGTGAAGATGGAAGTCAGGTGTGTTCCCAGGATGCGTACGGTCGAATGTTGTGGGATGGTGCCATTAGTCATTACAATGTTAAGAGGATGACGATGTAATTTAGAGGAGAAGTCAATGCTTTTGCTTTTCGTTGTCGAGATTTGAAGGCTCCAACTTGTTAGCCAATATTTAATTGTTGAGAGTGCTGATTGTAGTCGTCGTTGTGTTCTCTCATTTGGTCCACTAGCGAGGATGAAGATATCATCTGCATAGGTGAAACATTGAATGCCTTGTGGGATGATTGTCCAGGTGTCCAGTAAGTAGATGGTGAAAAGGGTTGGAACTAAAACAGTTCCCTGTGGAATGCCATGGCACCAAGGCCGAGGAGAAGACAGAAACCCCCTCCATTGAACCCGAAAGGTGCGGTTACAGATAAAATCAGTGCATCACTTGATAAGGCGGCCACCTATGCCGATCTGGTGTAATTTAGCAAGCAAAGCTTGTTGATTAATAGAGTCGGACACCCCTTCCAAATCCAGTGATAACATGTAGGCCCAGTGTCGCCTTGCACAAGTGATAGTGATTTGTCGATGAATGGTAGTTATGATTGAGATGGCTCCACGATTCGGCAAGAAACCGAATAGGACACCCCTTCCAAATCCAGTGATAACATGTAGGTCCAGTGTCGCCTTGCACAAGTGATAGCGATTTGTCAATGAATGGTAGTTATGATTGAGATGGCTCCACGATTCGGCAAGAAACCGAATTGGTGCGGATGGAGAAGATGACCCGAGAGGAGATAATGAGGAAGCCGACGAAATATCATCCGTTCAAAAGTTTTAGCGACAACCGAAGTAAGGGAGATAGGACAGTATGCTTTGACCTGGCTAGAATCAACCCCTGGTTTTAGAATGGGGACAATAATAGCTGACTTCCAGCTGGGAGGGGAGACACCTGACTCCCAAATTTTGTTGAATTGATGAAGTAGGTATGTCCTGCCAGTTTTATTAGCCCTTGGATGTTGAATTGAAGTCTTCCAGCAGGCACCCAAGCAACCATAATTCTCTCTCTCTGTTGCAAAACGTTGCCACAGCTGTCCTAAGAATGCCATACTCAAGATACATTTTAATTGTTCTACCTTTCTGCACTTTATCTACAATTTTTTCTTTGTCTTTTTGCTCAATCGGGTGTTGTTCTTTTCGGAATTATTCCTCTGGTCAGTTCTCTTTGAACCCATCTTTACATTTCATTCAAAAAAATAATAATAATTACAAGTATTTTACTTTATGAAAAATGTAGAATTGAAAATTAACACAAACAACACGGGCAGACACCAAAGTAGCCCAAAAAGAACTGACAAATAGCAAATGACATCACACAGTTTCATGAATGCACATGCGCCAACCCGCGAAACTCAAATGTCGAATTGCGAGGCACCACTGAATTGCTATGCATGCACATGCGCCAACCCGCAAAACTCAAATGTCGAATTGCAAGGCACCACTGAATTGCTATTTGTTTGAATTTTGGCCATTCTAAAAATCCAGATTTAAAAATTTCATTTAAAATTTTCTGTTTTTTTATATAATATTTATAATTAATTTTAGATAAGAAAAACTTAAAAAAACATCAAAAATAAAAATTTAATATTTACCTCTCTGAATCATAGCTTTCTTCCTCACTGGATTCATTAACCACATAATCATCGAATTCCATTGTTAATAATGTGTAATATCTACAATATAAATTAAATAAATGTAAAATTGATTACAATACAGTAAATTTAATTGTTTTGTTCAGTTTTCTTGCTTAACAAATGGATATTTAGAGATCCTATTAATTAACCCTTCAGTGGTATTATCTTTTCCTGAATATGTTTAGTTTCAAGAGGTACGCTTTTATTAAAAAATTTTTGTTATTTTTTTAATCTACATCTTCTGATTAAAGTTTTTATTTCTAACAAGTCTCTATTCTATAAAGCAAAAAAAAAGAAAAAAAATCATTTTTCTATGTTATGTTGCTGATTTTTAATAATTTATTATGTAATTAGGTACCTCATTAAAATTATGTAAACAAAAAAGATCAAATTTCAGACAGCCCTAAATATTTTCCCAACATCAAAACAAATGTGGTTTCTGTTTCATTTGGAAACAGTGTGTGGTATTTATGAGCTACTGAATTTCAAATTCTTTTGCAGGTAGTGCATCAGTGGGAGTGCCTTGTGAACAAGGACAATAAAACATGACCTCTAGAGGCATACTTCATTTTTGATGGCATTAAATTGCATATTATTCAAATTCAACCTCATATTCTAATTTTATCGTGTTTTCTGATATGTTTATATGCATTTTGTAACAATTTCCAACCAAAAATAAATTTTTTTGTTTTATGAATTTTTTTTACGTGATATATGGCCTGATGACTTCCTAAAGACTGTCCTGATCCCCATTCCCAAAAGAGGAAAACCAACAAAATGTCAAGACTATAGAACTATCAGCCTGTTGTCTCACACTTCAAAGATTCTGCTGAAAATACTAAATCGGAGATTAATAGGGAAACTTGACAGATATATGGGGGAAGAACAGTTCGGATTTAGAAAAGGGAAAGGAACTCGGGATGCCATTGGAACTCTAAGAGTAATATGTGAAAGATTTCTAGAGAAAGGAAGATCTGTAACCGTCTGTTTTGTGGATCTAGAAAAGGCCTTTGATAAAGTAAATTGGGATAAGTTGGTGTACATTCTCAAGAGGAAGGGAGTAGACTGGAGAGATAGGAGGCTAATTGCTAATCTATACAAACAACAAAAGGCCATTGTGAGAATAAAGGGAAATAATAGTGAAGAAATAGAAATCCACAAGGGTGTAAGACAGGGTTGCAATCTTTCACCATTGCTTTTCAACATATATCTAGAAGAGATGATTAATGAACATCTGAATGATACTGAGGGGCTCAGAATTGGAGGTAGGGTAATTAATTGTCTGAGATTTGCAGATGATATGGCACTCTTGGCAGAAAATGATGCCACAATGATAAAACTATTAGGAAACCTAGTAAAAGGATGTCAAGAATTTGGAATGAAGATAAATGTTGACAAGACTAAAGTAATGTGTGTGGGAGGTGAATGGAAAGAGGTGAAGGCAATGATAAATGGTGAAAAAGTTGAACAGGTGGACGAATTTAAATACCTTGGCTCATGGATAGACTCAGAATGCAAGAGCAGCAAGGACATCAAGAGAAGAATAGGAATTGCTAAAGAAGCTTTTAAACGAATGCAAAGAATTCTATGTGGGCCATTAGCCTTGGATATTAGGAAAAGAATGGCCAAATGCTTCATTTGGAGTGTCTTTCTCTATGGAGCAGAGACATGGACCATGAGATCCTTGGACATCAAAAGAATCGAAGCATTTGAGATGTGGGTATGGAGAAGACTAGAAAGAGTAAAATGGACTGAAAAGATGAAAAATGAGGATGTTCTCAAGAAAGTAAAAGAAAAAAGGAGACTACTCAGAGAAATTAAGAAAAGAAAAGCAAATTGGATTGGTCATAGAATCAGGGAAAAGGGTCTTTTTGCAGATGTACTAGAAGGATTAGTTGAAGGAGGGAGAAAAAGAGGAAGGAGAAGAACTAAAATGACAGATGATCTAAAAAAAGGAAAATGCTACCAAGATATGAAGAGAAGAACCCAGGACCGCGAAACCTGGAGAAAGAGATGGTGCTCAAAGGACCTGCTCTAATAGCAGAGCACTCAAGAAGAAGATATAATATGCAAATTATGATGATAAACAGATTCAAAAATTCAATTTCTTATTACAGTTAGTGATGATAAAGTAATTTTTTTTCTTTCTTAAAGAGAGAGATTGAGTATATTAAACAATGTATACTGTGATACCGGGGTCAGAATTTATGATGTAAGTGTATGTCATTTCTACTTAAAATTAAACAATCATTTCTTCAAGTACAGTAAGACCTTGTTTAATGCTACTCTGTTTAACGCTGTTTCAATATAATGTGGTATTTACCGAATTCAATATTTTTTGTTTTGATTCACTTTGGCATGGTTTTTCAAACCGTTTTACTCACATAAATACAAAATCGCACAAAGACGAGGAAGTTTGTGTTTCTGAAAATCAAGAGCAAAAGGAACCTTCAACGGATTTTCTCAAAAAAAATTAGCCATTCTTACAGAAATAATGGATCAGTTTATACAAAATGATCCAAATTTTAATAGAAGTTCAAAGGTGAGACGAAGTGTCATAGATGCCATGTGTGGTTATCGACAATTGCTTGTTGAACGAAAGAGGAAAAGGCAAACGACATTAGATGATTTCTTAAATGTGGTTATCGACAATTGCTTGTTGAACGAAAGAGGAAAAGGCAAATGACATTAGATGATTTCTTAATTAACTAAAAAACAAAAATTCAAGTCTGTGAGTTAGACAGAGGCTCACATTTGAAAAGTTTACTACAGTCTCCCTT
>AYEL01070345.1:0-20273 GCA_000484575.1 Olivierus martensii
AAAAAAGATGATGTTAGTGATTATGCTAGAGCAAAAAATGGATGTGACTGAGCAACATAAAAGTTGTGCTCAAGTTCCTCTTTCGATTTGGCGGTTGGTTTGATGATGGTATGAGACGCAATTCCTGATAAGTTATTAATTTTAGATGATGAACAACGATGTAAAATATGAAAATAAATATTTCTTAAACAGTTAGTATTGTGGTTGTTCATCGTGATGTTGGCTAATGGCTGAAATCTCACAAAGCAAGAACCAATTACCATATTTTACATATAGTTAATACTTCGAATAGTGCGAGAAATTCATGGAACCCATTATTCAAACTAATCGAGACCTACCTGTACATTATATTAAAATTTATTCCTTTTAATTAACAAGAATATTTTTTATTTCATAACAGAATGTATATGCTCCATATACAGAATATCAATTAAATTTATATCACACAATTTATAGTCACTATTGTTCAGATTTACTAGATCTGAATAATAATGACTATAAATTGTGTGAAATAAATTTCTAGACATAAAACTTAATTAAATTTAATTATTCATTATAAAAGACTGACAGCAAGAAAATAGCAATATGAAATATCAAAATTTTACTAAGAGTTGGAAAACTCAAAAACAAAATTGGAAATGAACAGATTAAAACATCCTGGGATTAGACGAAATATAACTAAAATCTGAAGAATACCTAAATGATAAATTTCCACAATATTCATTTAGGAAGTTCAAAAGGACAAGCAGGAGTCACACCTTTATCTTAAATAAAGAAGGAACCAAAACTTCAATAGATCCAAATAATCCTGATTAATCTGCCTTAATTAATCCCTTGATTCTATAACTGATTTTAATGATTTTGAATTACTTAAACTAATTTGAGCGCCATCTCGTAATTAGAATAATTATTAATTTATTAAATCAATGAGTGGCGCCATCTATTAATTAATAATTAAACTAGAATTTTAACTAATTATAACTGAAGAAAAAATCCGCCTCAGCCCGGGATCGAACCAGGGATCTTTAGGCTAACGTCCCAACATCATACCGCTAGACCACCGAGGCCAACGAGCGGATTAATTCTCCAGACAGTTATATTAAATTAGAGGTAATTTTTTGATTAATGATATCGGACTCTGCCGATAAATTACTCCTGACCGGGCTAAATCTAGCCATGGGCCCTCAAATGGTGCTAACCAGGCAATACATAGAGTGGTATCGTCTTTAAAGCTTAAAATTTAAATATTAAACCAACCTCAAGGGAACTTTAATCCAAATAATCCTGGATTAATCTGCCTTAACCTTTGATTCTATAACGGATTTTTTATGATTTTGAATTAAATTAAACTAATTTTAGCGCCATCTCATAATTAGAATAATTATTAATTTATTAAATCACACAACTTAATTTGTGATTTAATAATGTGTTTAATTTAATTTAAACACATTAACTTCAATAGATGTTAAGATAATCAATGAAAGAATAATGATGACAGGCTAGAAACAATTCCTGTAGACACGATCATTTTCCAAGTTTATATGCCCACCATTTCACATAAGGAAAATGAAATAGATGATATATACAAAACATTAGAAGAAGAATTAAGTAAATGTACAAAGACTGTTGACAATGTTATATTGATGGGAGACTAGAAGGCAAGAATAGGAGAAGGGCAAGCAGATGAGGTAATAGGAAAATTCAGATTTCATAAAAAGAAATGAAAGAGGGCAGTCTTATTAATTTCTGTTACCAAGAAAAATATATTATAAATACATAGAACCAAAAAGCCAAGAAAAGGAATGCGCTTGTGTGAAGATATCTATCAGATCGACTATATCATGGTGAAACAAAGATACAGAAAAAGTCAAATAGTCAGGGCCAGATGCAGAGTCTGACCATAACTTGCTCATGATGAACTTCAATATAAAATGGAAAATGTTACATAAACCTAAAAGAAATTCATAATAGAATTTGAAATTATTAAAGAATATTAAAATACAAACAGAATTTTAAAAGTATATAAAACAACAGGTAATGGAAATAAAAGGCACAACACATGTAATTAAAGAAGAATGGCATAACTACAAATCTATTGTAACACCTGCAGTCAAAATAACAATAGACAGCAAACAAAACGAACCAAGAAAGCCTTATATAATAAATGAAATTCTCAAAAAAGATGAAAGAGAGAAGGAAGTAGAAAAATGATGAAAACTAAAAGTGAAAATATGTTATATAAGAAACTAAAGATTGAAATTGACAGAGAATGTAAAAAGACTGCATCAGTCGACTCTAAACAGACGATGAAGTACTTCAAGAAGTAAAGATAAAGACAATGAAAATTCCTATATGTTCATAACAAAGGAAGAATTTTTTATACCATTAAATGGGATCCCAAATTCAAAAATATGAGGATTGAATAATATTCATATAGAACTTATTAAGACAGGAAGCAATGCCTTACAAGAAGAACTTTATATTTTTATTAATAAAATTTATGAAACAACTAAATGACTTCAGAATATTCTACATTTCTAATGATCCAAATTCCAAAAATATTGAATGCTATTTGCTGAGGAGAATTGAGAACTATCAGTTTAATTCCACATATATTCAAAATAGTTTTAAAAATAATTAAAATTAGAATTGAAAGAAAAATATATGATAGATTATCAATTACACAATTCAGCTTCTGCAAAGGTACAGGCACAAGGGATATGATTGCCATATTAAGGATAATAGCAAAAAGAATGATAAAATGTAATAAAAAATTAATGGTCTGCTTCATAGATTATGAAAAGGCCTTTGACAGAATTGTTTGGAACAAACTTTTTCAAATTCTTGTTTTATATTAGAATTGTGTCACAGATAATCAAATTAATAATTGAATTCTTTTTTCTAGCACTTAGGTAGGATATAAACATCTTTATTATAGTATTGTACAGTCACAGAAATGCTTTTGGTTCATCTGACCCTCATCAGCTGTATCTATACATATATATATATTATGTAGACCTTAATAACAGTTAAAAATTCCAATAGAACAACGTGAATTCTATAATTTGATTTAAATTCAAAAATAATAGACGTTTGTCTTATTGTTAACAATTACATATATATATATAAAAGTTAAGGTTATCAGTGCTTAGAGGATGACAGTGTGATTTTGCAGTTATTACCCAAGCTTTAGCTGCTGATGGATCAACAAAATGATGTCTTTTTGCCATCATTATCAAGTATTCTTCATCTTTTAATTCGCTTTCTCCATTCATCTCTTTTTCTAATTTTAATATTTTATAACTTTTTTAATTAGAAACATAAAATATTTACATATTGCTTGTAATAAACATCAAAATTCTTGAATAAATAGAGAAGTTTATATATCAATACATCGATCGCATGGTAGGAATTTGTACAGTACCAAAAGACACCAGTAAATTATTTTTATTGCTTAATCTATTTTAGAGAAAAATAACAGATGTTACATCAAAATTATTTATTATTAATTTATAGATAAGCTAATTAATTGTTGATGAATTTTGAAGTGTTTCTTGAAATGATAAGAGAGAAAAATGATCTACTTTATTCAACTACAAACTTAACAGAAATGTGGAAAGATACTTCACAAATTCCTGATTCAACATTTTCAAGAGGAGTTGAGAAGCATTGCATTAGACAATTAAAGATTCTCCCACCAGCAGATTATTAAAATTGAAAATCAACAGTTTCATTGTGTTAAAAGATTTACTCTAAAAACTATATATAGGAAAATTCATCAGTGATTCATTTCTTTTGGAACATTTATTCAGTTTATCATCATCTTTCAATAAGTAGTATTGCTAATTTAAACTATATTGATATATGTTAATTAGTTAAGAACTTCAATTATTATTTGTTGTAGACTGAAATTGCGCAAATATATATATATATATATTACTATTAAATTGAAAATTTCTTACATTTCTTCAAAATATAAAGCAGCTTCTTTAACAGAACCACTATCTTTTGCCATTCTATATGCTTCAAACTGTAAAAAGTCATTGTACAAAATCTAAATAATCTTATTTACGTTAGAAGTTACAAATATAAGCTAAACAAACCTGAATCCCGAAATGATCTGGAAAAAGAGATTTTGCAGTTATTACCCAAGCTTTAGCTGCTGATGGATCAACAAAATGATGTCTTTTTGCCATCATTATCAAGTATTCTTCATCTTTTAATTCGCTTTCTCCATTCATCTCTTTTTCTAATTTTAATATTTTATAACTTTTTTAATTAGAAACATAAAATATTTACATATTGCTTGTAATAAACATCAAAATTCTTGAATAAATAGAGAAGTTTATATATCAATACATCGCATGGTAGGAATTGGTACAGTACCAAAAGACACCAGTAAATTATTTTTATTGCTTAATCTATTTTAGAGAAAAATAATCATAAATTCCTTAAGATTAATGCATGATATATGAAACCGATTATTAGAAAACTATTTGATTGTTTAATTATTTTAATTTGAATTTTTATTAAATGCTATCTATATTCAAGGTTAGTAGGTGGCCTTGTTCACTTGTTGGCGCAGTGATTCATGGGAAGATTTACGTCACGAGATTCCAAGTTGAATGCGGTTGAACGTGTATTTTTGGTGTCGGTGTAATCTCAGTACAACGTATTGCAAAAAAAAAATAATTAAAAAATTATTTATTTAGAAGAGAAAGAATGCTCAGTTATATCACTATCTTTAAGAAAAAATTTACAAAGGCATAGTAAAAACTGAAATGGCAGTGATAAAAATAAAAACATTTTAACAAAGGACAATAAAAGACATTAAAATAAAAAATATAGTTACATATAATTACAAATTTAACTGACTACTTTGTACATTTTTTTATACATTTGTTAGAAATATTACTGTCAACTGGTCTTTTTCTCTTTAAACCATGTAATTTAATATTTGAATTTAATTTATTTCAATACTTTATTCTTATAAATAAACGATTTCTTGCAAATGCATATATTAAAATTTTATCAACGTTTTGACATTTTTCTGCTATATATTCTGCAGTTCTTTTTATAACATTGATACCAAAATTAAATGTATCGTTGTGATATTCAATGAAGCATTTTTCCATGGTTTGAACATTTAACAACCATTCATCTGAAGGTTGTGATAGTCCACCAAGAGATAAATGGCGAACCCAGTCAGGCCTGCTATAAGAATGATCATCATCTGCTTTATAAGCAACCCAAGTTTGGAAACATATCCTTATATTTTTTAGCAATGTATCCTGCTAAATACATTAATCCATCATTCTCAGATTCAAATTTCATATTTATTTTAGATGATGCCCCCATAAAATAACTGTGTTCCTTATCATTATTTATGTTTTTACTTTCTCTGTCATGTAACATAAATATTGGCTTCTTATGATTTATTTTTTGCAATGTTTGACATTGTATAAATTCACAATTATCTTGACTATATTGTACACTAGAATTATTTTGCACAACTCCACGATTTTTGCCCAAAAGTATCATTCTTAATCTGTATAAAGCATTCAATGGGGATGGATGATCATGTAAACCTCCTCTTGTTCTTAACTAAAAAAGAAAACAATCTTATAAGAAAAAACTGTACTAAACAAAATGCTTTCCATTAAAAAAGTGAAAAAATGCATTAAAAGAAGTGCAGAATATATAGCAGAAAAATGTCAAAACGTTGATAAAACTTTAATATATGCATTTGCAAGAAATCGTTTATTTATAAGAATAAAGTATTGAAATAAATTAAATTCAAATATTAAATTACATGGTTTAAAGAGAAAAAGACCAGTTGACAGTAATATTTCTAACAAATGTACCGAGCATTCTTTCTCTTCTAAATAAATAATTTTTTAATGATTTTTTTTTTGCAATACGTTGTACTGAGATAACACCGACACCAAAAATACACGTTCAACCGCATTCAACTTGGAATCTCGTGACGTAAACCTTCCCATGAATCACTGCGCCGACAAGTGAACGAGGCCACCTTATCTCTACTAACCTTGATCTATATTCAGTCTAGGGATTGAATCAAGAATACTAAAAGGCGGGGCATATTCCAACCACGGGCTACACATACACACACACACACACCCGTGGAGGAGGATCGGATGGTGAAGGACGGGAACCCTGGGCCGGACCCAGAACCCCAAAAAAATTTTTAGGAGATTCCGGACTCGGATTCTCTCGCATCGCACGACAACACGTTACCACTCGGCCATCAGGCCACCAATGCTATCTTAGTCAGTATGCAACACATAATGCAACTAGAATGCAACAATATTTTTGATTAAAATCCCTAACATTATCATCAGCTCTCAACATTTTCCAATATTCAGAATATGTTAGAAACTTTAATTTATTATTTAATTTATTTATTTTTCTGAAATAATGGTTAGGTTCAGAAAATTCTCCGAGAAGTCCCCGCTAGAAAAGCTAAAGCATAATATTCAAACACATCGCGAGACAACTTGATTTTTTTTTTGTCAACAGATGACGCCACTTTCCACTCAGTAAGAGCATGGTAAGAGCAAGGTCTATATATAGACCTTGAGTAAGAGTACTAAGTGGCGGGGAGAAACAAGCCCTTCCACAGGCTGCCCACCCCTGCGGAGGGTCAGCCGGATTGTGGAGGACGGGGATCGACGGGCCGGGCCTGGACTCCATGATAAATATTTTCAAGGGGTGGGACCCGAGATTCGAACCCGGATCCTCCAGAGTGGAAGGCCGAAGCGTTTCCACGCGGCCAATCCGGCCGACCATTCTTTAGCTTTTCTAGCAGAGACTTCTTGGGGCATTTTCTGAAATCACTCAATACAGGAGGCACTTTTTTTGGCCAGATGGCCGAGTGGTAACACTATCGGTGTGCCACGCAGGAGGACCCAGGTTCGCGTCCCGAGTCGGGTATCTCCTGAAAAGCTTTTTCGGGGTGCTGGGCCTGGCCCGGCGATCCCCGTCCTTCACTATCCGGCCCCTTCCACAGGTGTGGGTAAAGCCCGTAATTGGAACTGGCCCCGCCCCTTAGTAATCTCACTGATTTGAAAGGGGCGTAAAAAAAATAAAAACAATAAAAAAGCTAGCACTTTTCCTTCCGATGATTATTTGTTATTGAAGAATACGACGAGTCGTCTTCAAAAATTTAATTCAATTAGTTTATTAACGTAATGGACGTTCAAGGTCGGCCGGATTGGCCGCGTGGAAACGCTTCGGCTTTCCACTCTGGAGGACCCGGGTTCGAATCTCGGTTCCCACCCCTTGAAAATATTTATCATGGGGTCCGGGCCCGGCCCGTCGATCCCCGTCCTCCACAATCCGGCTGAACCCTCCGCAGGGCTGGGCAGCCTGTGGAAGGGCTTGTTTTCCCCCGCCACATAGTATTCTACCTGAATGGAGTGTGGCGTCATCTGTTGACAAAAAAAAATTATAATACAGGGTGTCCATAAAGTCCGTGTGCAATTTAAAAAAATTATGACTTTATTAATATTTGTGATAGAAAAAAATCTGTATGAAGTATTAAAAAGCTTAATGTACCTAGTTTTGAATAAAATTATTTAGTAACTCTTCAACACAATAATTTAATAACAATTTTTCGAAACTTTAAAAATACATTTTCAGAATTACGTGTGACCCATGACTTTAACTGAAGAAAAAGTAAACTGTGTCCTTTGGTTGGCTGAATTGGAATCTACTGTTGCTGTACAAAAAAAGTTTAGAACTGAATACATACCTCTAGGATATCTATCTAGGATATCTACATACCTCATAGGAAATCTATTGCTAAATGGATGAAAAAATTCAGGGAGATAGGCTCAATACAGAGGAGGCCACGTGTCAGCGAAGAAAGTGTAGCATCCGTAGAAGAATCTAAACAATAAAAATATATAGATTTTCTTATTTCCAATACATTCTACATAATTTCTCTATCACAAATACTAATAAGGTTATAAATTTTTAAAATTTCACATGGACTTTATGGATACCCTGTACAAAATATGCAATCAATAATGTATTAGAATTAGTATTAGCCTTAAAGAACAATAATTAAATATAAATCACTAGAGGGATTAATATAAATATTGATAACAGATAAAAATCTAAATTTAAAAACAGTGTTCTTATTCTCTCCGTCTTTCTGATATTAATCGTCTGATAAGAACTATCTAGTTGATAAAGGTATTTTCATTTATTTTACCATATTTTAAAATTAAATTATACTTTAATTGTCGTTTAAATTATCTATTTAACAGTTAATAAATACTTTTATAAATATAATTGTTTTTATTTAACTTAAATTACAATGAATATACTATTTACCATATTGACAAGTTCATTTTAACGATATTGGTGTATTTTTTGGATAGTATTTCACTTTGCCTCTTGTAATTTGGCGCTTCGCGGCGCAGACTTCAGCGATGTCAACATGAAAGCTATTTGCTTTTCGCGATACATGTTAAAGAATTAAAAGATTCGCCCTAACCGACTAATGATTAAATGTTAGAATCGGCAATTCCGTTGTGTTAAAGATTCATTCCAAAAAACTAGGCAAATAATTATTGACTCGAACTTTTAATAAGCTATCTATGAGGGGATATTCTTCAATTCTCTTAACATCTTGCAGACAGCTAAAGTTTTCATCATGGCGATCGCGACGCGGCTTGTCTCGAGAGTAAAATTTTATAGATATTTTCTACATATTTTATTACAAATTCAATGCAGACGACATTTTCTGAAAATATATAATAATTGATACAAAAGAAGCGAGATATTACTTAACGACAGACGGCGGTACAGTGTGCGCCGCGACCATTGCCCGCGACGCGTCATATTATAAGAGGCAAAGTGAAATCATAAACTATATTTTTTAATTAATTTTTGTATATTGTGTTACGCTAATGTGTTAAATATGGATAAGATTGCATACATTGCAAAGCCCGGAAAAATAGTACCGATCGATAGGGGGGTCGAGAGACGCAAAATATTCCTAATGAACTAGCGGTCAAAGGTTAACGACAGGCATTTACGTGCATAGCACGGGAACGGGATGCATCGCGCTGCACACAGTAGCGAGGCGAAACAGTGTGAAACCCGTTGGTCAAACAGTATACACCGTTTAACTTTCGGCCTGTATATCTCGTTAACTTTTGACCTTTGACCCCTAGTTCATTAGGACTATTTTCTGTATCTCGACCTCCTCTATCGATCGGTACCATTTTTTTTCGGATTTGCAATGTATGTAATCCTATCAAAATCTGTTTTATCAATTATAAATCCAATTCAACTAAAATAATCGTGAATGAGAATCAATAGTGAATTATCGGTTTAATTTTTCCCTCTTCATAATTTGCAATCAAATAAATCGGCAAATTTAGCATATTTTGTTGTAAATCTAGAATAAAATATATTATAAAAAAATTAAAATCTCATTGCTGAGTTTGATTACAAATAAATAGTGTATTACATTTTATTGTGAGAATATATCTTAAAATGCACATTAGTTTATAAAAATAATAAAATATATAATGTCCTTAAGTTTCAAACTCCATTTTTTATCGTGAAGTGCTCCCTAATGTCAGAAAAATAAACATTTTCTAGCATCAGCGATTTTAATATGCCGTATTATAAAGAAGTTAGGCAGTATGCCGGATTATAAGATACCATTATAGAAAATGCTGGATAACGGAATAATGTCAGTTTTATGAATCATCGGATAATGTAAAGTGCCAGATATAAAAAACTTTATTCAGGTACTTGCCGGATTATGAAGTACAAATCAGGATGTACTGGAGTATATAATATCTAATGAAATATTCATTGAGAAATTCCATGGCATTGAATACTACTACCTGTATTTTCAACTCACAGTTGTTATAATATAAATAAACGTCGACATAGTTAATCTGAACACCTAACAGAATTTCTATTCAAGATCTTTTTTAAAATACAGTACTATTGCAAGTTCATTGCGAGCTTTCTTAAATATAAGGCTATAGTTATGTTCCTTTATAACGTTTTCATTCACTTGAAATAATTAATTATCCGTTTTCTTGATATACGAGTGTTTAGGCGAATTCTCATCAGATTTTTAAAAATGAAATAAAAATAACAATTCTAAGAAAAACAACAGCATATTGAAATTGCTACCTTTTTTTACTTTACATAAATTTTAAAGCATTACATCAACCATTCTCAACCTGCGGCCCGCCAAGCTTCTATGTGCGATCCGGAACGCACAATCATGAATTTTATGACAGCGCGGAATTCATCTCCCATATGCAAAAAAATAAAATAAAATAAAAATTCTGATATTAAAATTTTTTTAATCTGGAAAAATTAGAATTTTCCTAATTTGCTAGGTCCTTCCTGATGCAGTCAAAATTTTTAAAGGTCACAGGTCAGTTTGGGAAACACTGATCTATGGCATTCACGAATTGAAAAGTCAAGAGTTTTTTGTAGGTGATTTTTTAAAAATCAGACTTTTTCTCACGGATGACACTAACCGGTTGCTGACTGCTAATATAACATGTTGCGGCCCGCTTAATGTATCAAACAAATATATGTGGCCCGGGAAAAAGTTGAGAACCACTGCATTAGATGGAGGAAATCACAACTCAATATCCAGAATTAATTACTTCAAAAAGGTATCGGAAGATAACTATATAAATGATTCCATCGGCAGAAATGATATCATTACGCCGATTATGATCTGAACCAATTTCTTTATCTATACTTGACGACAGCATCGGAAGTCAGTATCGAATATATGGGAGCGGCGTATTACCAACTTTTGTGACGGGATTAATGTGCACGGAACAGCCGATTTTGATATAAAGGGTAACCAGTGATGTGACCAGCTTTTTTTAATTGGGTGGGCCACACCGATGTGAAAGAACATTCTCCTGTATGCGCTTTATTAAATTGTATTTACCTAACAGAATGCTTGATGATCGGTTAAGCAATTTAGCAATCATATTCATCGAGAGGAAAATCGCAAAAGCTCTCGATTTGTATAAAGTAATCGATCATTTTGCATCATTAAGTAAAAATCACCGCATAATTTGTATTGACTGATATCAAGCATCATTAAGTAAAAATCACCGCATAATTTTGTATTGAGTTGATATCAAATATATTTACCAGTATTTGGAAACTTTATTTATTCTTTCCAGCTAATCGTTAATGTTAAGTACTGCGTAAAATGTGCGAAGGACGCGTTTTTTCGCAGCTTGTAAATAAAAATTTTATCGCTTTTTTAGCGTGAAATTATGTGGGCTTAAATTATACTTGTGGTTTTTTTATTTTTATTTTTACGGAATACAAGGCGTCTTGGATTATGAGATGTTTAATGTATTCGGTTGTAAATTTTCATTTTTACAAAACTCAAGGCGTCTTGGGTTAATCGGTCGGATTGGCCGTGTGGAAACGCTTCGGCTTTCCACTCTGGAAATATTCTGGAAATATTTTCAAGGGGTGTCCCACCTTTTGAAAATATTTATCATGGGGTCCGAGCCCAGCCCGTCGATCCCCGTCTTCCACAAGCCGGTTGACCCCTCCGCAGGGGTGGCAGCCTGTGGAAGGGCTTGTTTCGCCCCGCACATAGTATTCTAATCGAATGGAGTAGGTCGGCCGAATTGGCCGCGTGGAAACGCTTCGGCTTTCCACTCTGGAGGACCCGGGTTCGAATCTCAAGTCCCACCTCTTGAAAATATTTATCATGGGGTCCGGGCCCGGTCCGTCGATCCCCGTCCTCCACAATCCGGCTGACCCCTCCGCAGAGGTGGGCAGCCAGTGGAAGGGCTTGCTTCGCCCCGCCACTTAGTACTCTTACTGAGTGGAAAGTGGCGTCATCTGTTGACAAAAAAAAAATAGAATGGAGTGTGGCGTCATCTGTTTACCAAAAAAGGCATCTTGGGTTATGTGGAGTTAAACTCTTGCGGTTTTCAATTTTACGTTTCGGGTTATATATTCAGGGTGGGCCAGAACTTTCAATACATGGGTCATGGCCACCTGGGCCCACCCGTAGTTACGTCCCTGAGGGTAACAGTGTCAGAAAGAACGATGTTTATTTTTATGTAATCGTGCCTGTAGGTTTTCAGTTTTCAATTTCGAATTAACATTCGATGCAATTTGTTTCGTTTGACTGCTAATCATGCAGCCTTTTGAGAATGACTTAAATTTACAACTCTCCACCAAATTAGAACACAGAATCGATTGGAATGCACAGAATATCATTGCGAATCTGATTATCGTATATATTATAGACACGCAGACAATTTATTACATGTTAAATCATGTTATTATTGCAATTTTATTCGAAGTTTATAGCTTATTTGTCAAAATTGTCATTATTTTATGACAATTTACGGTAAAATCTCGAATAATTAGTGGACTATATCATCGGCGTAATGATATAATTGAATTTCGGCTCTCCCATAGACTCAATATTGACTTCCGATGCTGTCATCAAGTATAGGTTGTAGTTTTTATTAAAAAAAGGACTAAAAATTTAGTAATATCATATCCGATTTGTGATTTCCATATAAAAACTAATTTGATTTGTAAGCTGAGAGGTTAATAATATTACTTGTTAATGTTTTTTATATTTAGTTTATAAAGCATTTAAGTCTGGTTTTACAGTGTCCAATTAAAGTCCTGTTAGCTTTATCCATGTATTTCATAATTATTAGATAAACTTAATTGGTAGTTTAATATCAGTAACTAGCGTTAACAATTGGTGTTTATCTAACAATTGTAAAATACATAAGATAACTGGTGGTAAAGCCAACAGAAACTTTAATAGGACATTGTAAAGCCGGGCATTAGTAAACAAAAAAAAATTTTCTCTGCTTCTAATCAAGTGTTTTAAATTAATAGAAATAGTTCGAATTCTTTCACAGCAGTTCTGTTTAATGCTACTGTTTTTTCATTTATCTGTGAAATATTATTTAAAACATTATATTCATCATAGAATTTTTATTTTTAAACTATATTATATATTTTTATATTCATTTATAATTCAATAAAATGTTAATGAAAATGGATTGAATGTAGAAATACTGGATTGCAGCGGCGTAGCTAGAGATGTGTGGGCCCTGGTGCAGGATATAAAATGAGGCCCCGGGAAAATATTGTGTTTATACCTTTTTTTGGTCAACAGAAGACAACACTTTCAATTCTCTAAGAATACTGCAAGTGGCTGGGCGAAACGAGTTTTTCCATAGGTTGCTACCTCTGCCGAGCAATCAGCCGGATGGTGGAAGCGGGGATCGACGGTCCGTTCCTGGGTCCCGTGATAAACATTTTCAAGGGATGGGATTCGAGATTCGAAAGGGACCAGAGGCATTTCCAGAGTGAAACGCCGAAGCGTTTCTACGCGGCCAATCCAGCCGACAATTTTACGAAATTTAATACAAAAAAATGTGTGTCAGACGTTACTAAGTCACCATCCTTAAGAACTAAACTTGCGCAAAAATATAGGTAAATGTATTTTTCTCTGTTTACAACTCTTGCAATTGTACCCACATTGATGAATCTAAGAATAATATTTCATTTTTATTAATAACTTATTTATCGAAAATAATTTATTTTTGCTTTTGCCTCCTCAAAATGATCGATAATTTCTTTTATGTTAATTTTGTTCTGTCGATTAAACATGGGCCTCTTTCCAATTTGGATCCTGGTGCTGTGGCACCCCTTGCATCATTGTAACTATGCCACTGCTGAGTTGAGTCAAATACATTCACTAAATATTTATAAATGTAATACAAATACAGAAATATTTCATAGTACTTTATTAGTACTCACTACGGTGGTACATATTCTTAAATTGGATACAGAGAATATTAGCATGTCCCCGGCCCCAGGATGACACACAAAATCGTGAAGCAGTTCCAAATTTTATTAATAGTCGGATGGCCGAGTAGTAATGCATTGGCATGCCACGCAGGAGGACCCGGGTTCGGGTCTCAGCTGCGGCAACTCCTGAAAAGTTTTTCCGGAGTGCTGGGCCCAGCCCGGCGATCCCCGTCCTTCACCATCCGGTCCCTTCCACGGGTGTGGGTCCAACCCGTGGTTGGAACTGGCCCCGCCCCTTAGTAATGTCTCTGATTGGAAAGGGGCGTAAAAATGCAAGAAAAGATAAAAAAAAAGTATTTTATTAAATGTTGTTCATTGTAATGAAAAGTTTCACTTAACACAGTTCAATTATTGCTAAAAACCTAAATTAATAATAAACATGAATAATAAACATTGAAATGAATAATAAACATTTAACGCAATAGGATAAAAGACAATGTTTATTCTACCGGAGTACTTTCGGTTACAGCAGTGATGGGCAATTATAATCCGCGCGGGCCGGATAAACAATCTTCAGGATGAAGCGGGCCATATAAAAGTTGAAAAGTATCTAAGGGCGAATTTAACTTTACGGCGCCATAATTATGTAATTATTCATTGATGTAATAAAATAATTAATAACAACATTAGATAATTATTAATAATTAATAAAATTACTTTGACTTAAAATCACTACCCGCATTCAAGCAAGATTGATTCTTGCACAAACATATTCCTCTCACCATCATATATGACAAGAATAATGGTTGCGCCAATTTATTTGCACACATTCTTGTCAAAACAAGATTGATTCTTGCACAAACATATTCCTCTCACCATCACACGGAACCAAAATTGATTCTTGCACAAACATATGTTGATTCTTGCACAAACATATTCCTCTCACCATCACACGGGACAAGAAGTGTGCCAATTTATCTGCACACGTTCTTATCAATCTCGCTAACGTGTGTAGCCACTTTTGTGATACATATATAAAGAATATATTCGTGTATCAATATTATTTTAAAAATATCTGTTCTTGTGTTACTTTTTTAGTTTTTGTTGGTATGCAAAGAGTTCAAAAGCATCCGTAGAAACTATTTTTTTTATTAGAAACATTAGAAAATAATTCGTTCTACGAATTAATAAATTCGGACAATTTTCTTTAAAAGTATAAGTATTTTTATTAAGTTGATAGATTGGTAACAACCTATTACATCAGAATGTTACAAAGTATTAAGTACCTACGTAATTTTGTAAAAACAAATTTACAAGTTAATGTGAATGGTGAAATTTACTATATTCATGGTTAATTATATCATCAAATGGTGAAATTTACTATGTTCATGGTTAATTATATCATCAAAATTTCGAGTACCTCGGTAGTGTACGTGTACAGTAGCGAGAGTATCTATTATTTTACACTACAAAGTATCCACTATATAATCTCCCTAGTGTACACGTACACTGTACAGAGTCAGTGGCGCCGAGAGGCGGGGAAGAGGGGACAAATTCCCCGGGCCGGTAGAAGGTTGAAGGGCCCGGGCCGCTTCCTAACAATAAGAATTTATTACATATATGGGCCTAAAGCCTGGTTCGTACCGGGGCCCAGGATTTCTCTCGGCACCACTGTACAGAGTATCCATTATTTTATTTTTTCCTTTTCGACTAACTGAGCCTAGAAACTGTAATGTGTTCTAGTTTATGCGGCGGACCGTACAAGGTTCCTTCGCGGCCTGATCCGTCACGCCGGCCGTCTTTTGCCCACCCCTGGGTTACAGAATAACCATTTTAAGCAGTTTCCGACATTCAGAATTTATTCTATAAAAGAACAACGAGCACGTGATATTTTATATATTTAAAGATTTAAAAATCGAATACTTTCTATATAAGCTATAACCATAGTATAATTTTGTCAAAGAGTAGTATGGTTATAACCACAGTTTAGTTGAGACAGATGGGACACTCTCATAGACTCTATTGTATACAAGAAACGAACCAAGCGGTCTATGGAGAGTACTCTAATCTGTGTGTTATAACGTAAATAGAAAGTATTCTATTTTTAAACCTTTAAATATATAAAGTATCACGCGTTCGTTGTTCTTTTACAGAATAGTAAATTCTGAATTCTTAAACCGTTGAAAATGGTTATGCTGTAACCAGGGCCGGCTTAACCTGGTAAGCAGACGATGCACCGCATCGAGGCGCCTTAGGAAGGGCATTCTCCAGCCCCACCTTAAAACATGAATTTCTCAAAGAATTTCACATCATAAAATGAAATTTTCGCAGCAAAATTCAAACAAAACGATGGTATAAAAATTTTAATGGAAATTCCGGGGTAGGGGACTTTTTTGTCAACAGATGACGCCACTTTTCATTCAATTATTACACTAAGGGCGTGTTTAAAAAGTCTAACGCGTTAAACTTTTCTCATAGGCGGCCGGAATGGCCGAGTGGTAACGCTGTCGGCGTGCCACGCAGGAAGACCCGGGTTCGCGTCCCGAGTCTGGTCCCGGATTTTTTCGGGGTAGTGGGCCCGGCCCGGTGATCCCCTACCTTCATCATCCGGCCCCCTCTACGGGTGTGGGTTCAGCCCGTAATTGGAACTGGGGTCGCCCCCTTAGTAATCTGCTTGATTGGAAAGAGGGCGTAAAATATGCAAAAAAAAAAAATTTCTTGCGTTGAGTTAGCCTAGTTAGCGTATATACTATACTTTTTGACCGGTCCGTTAGAGAGACAACATGGCTGTCTGTAAGGAAGTTTTAATATGAGCTTTCAAATTTTTTGAATGATGATTTTTTTCTGATAATTCCGATGAAGAAATAGAGCACTGCATAATTCTAAATAATTAACTAACAAGCCTTAATTTTATTTAACAAATTTTCAGGACACTCGAATCTCTAATTTTTCGGTTCTGGCATTATCCTGACAGCGGCCCACCTATCGGTTAGCGACCCACTAGTTCGACTTGATAGTAAAACAATTCGCGCACATATTGTGGCAAGGACATTTTGCGGTAACATATAGAAAAAATAATAATAATAATAAAGACAGGAGTATTTCAAATAAATTGCAAAAAAATTTATAAAAAATTATTTGATTTATTTGAAATCCCTTATCTTTATTTTATTTTTATATCTTAATGACCTTCCGACGATATATCTGTAATATATATTATATAAATTAAATACATAGTATTTTTTACAAAACAAATTTTAACGACAAAATAAAGTTGCACCTAAAGTGCAAACTTTATTTGTGTGCAAATACTAAAATATTAATAAATTTGAATAAAAATGAGTGGAGAGGAAGCTGAAACAAATATACATTTATATTGAAAGTGCGGTGTGTGACAAAAAATCGGTTCGTCAGCTGCCTGCTCATATTGTTACGATAGCATCGGCCCTTCTGGCTTTTGCCAGAACACTCTTATGGTCAGTTTGCCCTTGAGGATTAGTGAAATAGACCTGTAGAAAGTGGCGATATTTGTTACCAAAGAAAAAAATCCACTTTGAATGGTTGACCGGATAGCCACGGTGGAAGCTTGAGGATCTGGATTCAGTTGCCGAGACTCACACTTGTAAAGGTTTTTAGGAAGAATCCGGGCCTGGTTCATTGAATCTTATCAACCTCACAGTTGATCCCATCAGCGATGTGGTAGGCAATGAAATATCCCGTCATTTAGTATCTACAGGATAAAAAGCGACATTAAACTTCATAGAAAAAAATTTTAAATGCTTTAACAGTCGGTCGGATTCGCTGCGTAAAAACGTTTTAGCGTTCATCCAAAATAGAATTAAGGCCCTCTTTTTGGAAAATTTGTGTGTTGGATTCAAGCCCAGCAGTCAGTCTCCATCCTGTGCACTCCAGTTTGGCACTTCCATAGTAATGGATTGCATTACGGTAGAACCTGTAATAACACTTACATTGTTAGTAATATGCAAGATAAGAAAGTAGTATTGGCCGAATGACCGTGGTGAAAGAGTAATATGCTTAAAGGATCCACATTCGATTCCCAGGTCCCAATTTCAAAAATGTTTTTTCAGGAATGATCTGGACTCAGCAGGAATATGGATACTAAAATGCTCGCGCTTATTAGGCCAATCCACCGAGTAAAAAGCAGCATTAAATCATATACATAATAGATAGAAAAATGGCATTAAAAAAGTCCATCATTTTTTTAAAATTTAGACCTATATTAAATTGCGTTTTGTTTTTGCTTGCTCATCTTGATAACTCATTTTCATAAATAAACTTTGAGATACGGTATATCATTTAAACATTTTCACTTTAATGTTACTTATTTCTAAAAATAAAATTTATTTAAATTAAATTATAACAAAAATTTATTGAAAATACATTTTTATATTATTTTATGTTTTGAAAATATTTTATTGCGCTTTCTTATGATAATTCTTCGGAAACATGTTATCTTATTTACAATTATAGTACTGTATTATAGTAACATATACAAATCATTTATTACATCAGCCCACTTATTTATCAGAACAGGTCACTCGATAAGTGATCGAATGTTCAGAAAATAAACTAAATACTAGAACTGACATAAAAATGTAATCCATCTATGTGAAACTAATAGAAATAATCAAATGTTTATAATTCTTAATTGCTGAGAAAAACTACAGTGGACTCGCGTTTTTGCAAATCTCGAATTTACGAACTACATGTTTTTACAAACTATTTAGTTGCTTCCAAAAAGTTTCTAATGTTAATTAATGTCATTCCCATTTACAAACTTTCGATTTTACGAACTTTTTTGGGGTCCGACCGAGTTCATAAATCGAGAGTCCACTGATCTCCAAATATGTTCGATATGAATGATTCAGAAGGTTTGATTAAACAATAACATTGTTTATTACAGAAAAATCCTTATAACTCTAAATTACAATGTAATAGACATAATTGTGCCAGTGTATTGTCGTCCACAAAACCAGGAAGTGTTCTCTTTTTCTTCTTTTTCGCGCGCCATTTATCAGCGCTGCTTTTTTTATTGGGTATGGCCCATTTGCGCAACCATAAGAAAAGATGTTACCAGTTTTTATTTCAACTGGTTCATTTGGACACCGACCTATTTGCGCAACCAGATTATTTAACAATTATTTTAAATTGAGAGTAAATAACAAGCATTTTTATCAGACATCTTTTCAAAGAAAAGTTTAAATAAATTATAAGATACGGTAGAACTATGAAATAGATACTGATCACAATAATATTTTATCCATTGATATAATTTCTGAAATGAGGTCAATTTTAATTAAAATTTACATAACATAAAAATTGCAACACTTAGATGCGTTTACACTAGGCGAGCACAAGTGAATATCATCAGCGAACGAACAGATTCGGTAGTGTGAAATGAAAATATTCGTCGCATTCAGTTATGTTTGGCGGAGAAGGCGATTAATCCACGAATCATCAAAAGAAATTCATGCTCAAGTATACAGTAAAAGTCGTTTGAAGAATTGTTTTGTAACAAACGAACGAACTGTTTTATCATGCTTCTTTCCAATGAGTAAATAAATATTGCAGCTACTTTTTTAATTAGTATTTCTGTTAATTTATGATGATATTATTTCTGATTATTTTTTAAATAAGACTACTTAATGCAATAAAACAGCAAAACCGATCAGATATATCCGTATTTGTGAACACCGCTTCTTACATTGATCTCAGATTCGCCCTTCTCAGGAACTCGAAATTTCATTTGAGATGAAATTTTAATTATTTATATATTTAGCTGAAAGGCATTTGCATACAAAATTTTGTAGTTCTTGCTCTATTTTTAGGAGTACATTGTTTTTTTTTCAATAGTTTATTTATCATGGGATCCGGGCCCGGCCCGTCAATTTCCCTCCACGATCCAGATAGTTGGAGAGCTTGTTTCGCCTCGCCACTTAGTATTCTACCTGAGTGGAAACTAGCGACATCTGTTACCAAAAAAAAAAAAGAAAAAAAAATCAGCAGTTATTTAACGCCTACCATGAACCACTTATACTCATAATGAAGTTGGCATCAGATGAAAGATGTGGTTCAACGGGTAGGACCAGTTCTCTCTCGAAAAATCTGGAGTTGTTGGATCGAAATTGAAACCCTTTTTTCTTTTACGCCCTTTTCCAATCAGGGAGATTACTAAGGGTCGGGGCCAGTTCCAACCACGGGCTGCATCTACATCCGTGGATGGGCCCGGATGGTGAAGGAAAAAACTTTTCAGGAGATACCAGACACGGGACGCGAACCCGGGTCCATTTCTGAGATGAGGTCAATTTAATTAAAATTTATATAACATAAAAATTGCAACACTTAGATGCGTTTACACTAGGCGAGCACAAGTATATATATATAGTAGGCGAGCACACACACACACACACATA